>APFE030197989.1:0-32982 GCA_000404065.3 Pinus taeda | reverse complement strand
AGTACTGAATATGTATTAATCTATGCCTGGTCGCAGTAAAAAATAATGAGAGCAATTACATTGCCATTGATAGGCTTCATAAGTTGCACACTAATTATCCAAGCCCATTTTTCTTTCAAAATTACAAAGAAAATATGGATTTACTTGTGTAGACCTTAAAATATTACGATAATAACATAATACATTTAAAATTTGACATTTTAAACAAACATATTAAGCAGACTAATCCTCTGGGTCGACTGGATGGTTGAGATCGAAGCCAGTGGTTTCTTCTGCTTGCTGGGAGTTATGCATAACCATGTGAATTTGGATATCTTCAATCTTGCTTCTCAGTGTGTCAACTTTGTCCTGTAGCTGCCATTTTTTTTTCTCTTCTCGATGTTCACCTCGTGAATTTTGCATGTCTTGATCCTCTCTTGCTGAATAGTATTCCATAATTTGTCCATACCTGCTCGCAATTCAAAGTTCTTGATTTCACAAGAACCACAGGTGGGAGGGGAGAAACAAGTAAGACGAGGGAAGTTTTCTCACTTAATTTCAGCACGACCAACCAACCTTCCCTAGCGCAGGCGATGACATCCCCATGAGAAAGCTTCCATGATGCAATGGAATAATTGACGCAGAGAGACAATTGAGAGTGAGACTTTGATATGTTTCCCAGTGAGCCAATTAACTCAGAGGGACATAAAACCCAATGAAACCCCTGATGTTCAAGCAAAAGAAGGGCCTTACATAATGGGGCTTAATTGTATTTCCTTTCCATTTTTTCCCACCTGACACAACCAAAATTATAAATAATTAAATATCATCATAATGGGGGAATGAGATTCCCCAATCTACCAATATCATCCACTAACAATCGCAACTCTGCCAAATAATCCTCTCCTATGACCCACTGGAATGAGTCAGACACCTTCCTATTACAGAGTTTCAGAAAGTTATTTAATAATTTACAGAGAGGTTCGAGCATAAGCCTTGTGTGGCTTCAAGAGGTGGCGTGCTTACTTTTGGGATCCCACTGAGCTACCGTGATCTCCTTGGAACCTAAAATGACCTTCACCTCAAGAATTTTAACCTTCACTTGAGCAAACCATCCAATCCATACCAAGGGAAGTGAATGTGGCTCGCTCTTTGAGGTGTTTCACATTGAGATTGCTGATTATTCATGCTATGGACCAAGATATGAGGAACAAAATCAGGTGTTACAGACCTAACATTTCCTCCATGCCAATGACCTTGCCTACCTATGATTGCAAGCTCGTGTAGAGTGATAAGGGAGGTTATTAATGATCTGATGCTAGATGGGAGGTGTCACACCCCTACACTGGTGGTACTCTTGCAACCGCACTATAGGAGGTGTAACACCACCAACTACTTTCTTTTTAACAATACTTGCGATTGTGGACTATGCCTACTTTATAACATAGTTTATCTTTCAACATTCCTAAGTCTACTTTCATTAGCACAACGACAAATTTCTTACATCATTCATCATTATTATCTTTTAACATATTTTCACAATGGATAATAAATCAGGGGGCCAACTCTTTGAAATATGAGTCTACACAATAATATGAATACTTCACGAATATTTAGTTTTACAGTCTTTTCAGGAAACCCCAAGTTTCCTTGATACATTATCTGCCAAATCATGCAAGTCGGCCTGAACTGTTCACACTACCTGAACCATCGTTTGGAGTGCCCAAGGATACTTCTGCCCATCGCACCTCATTCACCATCACACTATTTAGCATGTCGTTCACGCTCATGTCATTCAGCTGACTGCCCTCGAATGCCATCGCCCGTTCAGTCATTCAGCGCGACGCCCTTGCCCTTTCATGCTTTCGGCCCGATGCCCTCACTGCCCTTGCTCATTCACTCGTTCGGCCTAGCACCCTAGCACGCCCTGGCCCGTTTGCTCATTTAGCCCAGTGCCCTGGCATGCCCTTACTTGTTCGTTCATTCGGCCCAACATCCTCACACGTCCTCACCCTAACATCTTTGAATGATTTCGCTCGAACGTCCTCGAACGACTTCGCCTGAACTATCACCAGTTCAGTCGTTCAACCTGGTGCCCTCGCATGCCCTCGCCTGAATGCCTGCACATGACCTTACCTAGTCATTCACCTATGCGGTCATTCGGCCTGGCGCCCTTGCATGCCCTCACCTAAATGCCTTCGCGCGACCTCACCTGGTCGTTCAGACAAACGCCCTCAGACATCCTCACCTAGTCGTTCGGCCTGACGCCCTCACATGCCCCCACACGATCGTTCAATCTGACACCCTCACATGGTCGTTCGACCCGACGCCCTCACACGCCTTCGCATGACCTGCAGCTCCGTTTTCTATGTTTGCCCCAGCTTAATGTTTCGGCCCAAGAGTCTGCCTACACCTTGCCAAATTTCAGTCCTCTCTAAGTTAGCTCACATGAACACTTGGGAACTTCACTTGAATGATTTTTGCCACCATTCCAATGCTTTACTTATATGGTGGTTGGCCCATCACTTCGGGCGTCGACTCACCAAGCTAGCCCACCATTTTGTCCAGCTCGTCCTAATTTCGTGTCGGCCCATGATGTGGGCGCCCATGTGTGGGACCACCCCCACATATAAACTTTCCACCACCCAACACATAGTCATTTTCACAAGATGACTTTCGCGTCGCACGTTTCTTTCATTTGATCATTCGAACAAACACCCTTAGACGCCCTCGCCCATTTTTTAGCCCAATGCCCTCACACAGTTGTTCAAACAAACGCCCTCGCCCATCGTTTAGCCCAATACCCTTGCACGGTCGTTCGGACAAGCGCACTCACTCGTCTGTTAAACGCATCCATCCAGCACGCCTCACTCATGAGCTTGACATACTCCCCCACTCTAAATAGTTGTCGTCCTCGACAACACCATCATATGACATCATAAAGTGTCGCTAGCTCCAACATCCAAAGATGTCCATGCTACCTACCTCTGCTTTGCCATCACACAAACCATAAAGGCTTATGTCTCCATGAACCGGGAAGTCTCCTTAGTCCATGATCATCAACCACATCTGTCGCATTCCCCACATGTTACTCCCACTGTGGAAGGTTGGTCCCTCCAGCTCAAGCTACATGTTACTGCAACATATCGTGTTGACCTCATCATGTATCGTCATTGTGGAAACTGTTGCCATGATACTCCAACACAATGCTAACACATTTTTGTACACTTCTGGACACCATGATTTGAACTAGTCAGGTAGCTAGTCCAACTGTCACACTCAAACCATGAGAATGGACATCCTCATGACATCATCAGTCGTTTTTGAGACTCCTATCACAAACCAACTCGATCAAGAATTCATTTGCATCTAAGTAAGACATGCCTAGGTCCATGAAGTATACTCCATCTCGTCTGCAACATGTTGTCCATGATATTTGGTGTCAATGTGTTGCATGAAATCAATTTCATCTATCCCAACATCATCATCCTTATGTGTAAAATCTATCTCCTCAAAATGAAGAGATCCTCTCATCAAACCCGACTCTCGATGTGCCACATCCAGGTCCATGATGCAACCTCCATCATATCTGTAATGTGCCATCCCTCAAGTCTAACAAGGAAACAAGTATATACCTATCTCATCTCCCATGTGTTTCCCATGATCATAGACCAATCATCTCCCATGTATCAAAAGTTGTTAAGTCTTGGCTCAAACCATGTCCAAGTGTTGCCACCAAGGCATCATCATCGTTGCAACTTTGTCACTTCAAAGTGTCTCATATCGATCCTCCACATCAAGTCACTCTCTCAAGCACACCCATACATGTACTGGAAAGTATGCACCCCATACTGCATCAAAGTCCCTGACCTCAGCTTCTCAATGCATCAGATCCTCTAAGTACACCATAATATGAAGTCCCCAAAACTCACAACATCATGTCATCATGAGCTCCATGAGTCATCTCCAACCAACACCCTAGCAAGCATACATGTCTTAGCCCGAAGGTCTTTGCAAGATGCCTCAGCTCTCCATGTAGTAGGAGTGCTCCAGAGTCTGCTCACAAATCTAACCAAGTCCATGGCCTTGTTGTACAAGAGTGCACAACCTCTCCGTCAGCTCATAAGTAAAACATCTCCATGTCACATAAGAAAATCCGCCTGCACAACATCAATGCCTTGGCACTCCTCATTGGATGCCCATAAGTGACACCTTTACATGTGCTCCTGCATAATGTCCCTGCATAAGCCTACCATGCTCCATGTCTCCAACTTGATGTCCATAACTCAAGTTGCTCATGTTATCCAACTAATTAGACCCATCACAACAATTGATCATCCTCATCCAAGTTTGCAATCCGGTCTAGTGAACTCAGTCACCCTAACCATATCATCACATGAGTCTCTTCCACAATGGCTCTCCCCAACTGAAGGTTCCACCAAGACTTCCTCTTGGTCTCAGCCATGAGAAGTCCACCCAAGTATCATCAAACTCAAGTGTGTGTCCTTCCCCAGTTTGTCCATTAGTCCTGCCGAGCACTTAGCCAATTTCTCCATATGGCTAAAGCATGACCCATTCCTCTACAATGATCATCATGTTCCTTGCTTGTCACAGGAATTTGCACCTTCTACCATAAGGTCACAAACCACACTAACAAGCTCTGAGAGAGTCAATGGTCCATGCTTCTCCATACAAGGTATCATCATCGACATCCATGGTAAGATCTTCCATCGCATTAGCAAACTGAATTTTCTCTTCCCTGCATATGGCCGATCTACCAGAAGTCTCACTAAAACACAAGTATAAGTACTTACTTCATCATGAGGCTCCTCCACGTGAGTATCCTCATTCATCAATTTTTGTAGACTTTACAATCCTAGTCCAACTTGAACAATTTCAAGTTCATCCTCCATTGTTGTCATGCCTGCAACATCCTCAAATATCACGGTTTCCTCTTCTTCATCATCGCAATCTGCAGCTGCAACCTGCTCCATTTCCCAACCGAGTCGAAGAAGTTCGTCTTCAACATTCTTTTCTAAGACTTCATGTTCATCTCGAATTTGTGGGTTCTCTTCTTTCATACGCTTCAACTTGTATAAGGTCAGCAAGAGCCTCCCTTGGCATTCTTCCAAACCTGCCATCTCTTGCCATTCAGCTTGGCCCAAGCACCATGCTTCACCCCAGTTAAACCTCTCACGAAGTATTACACTTCCTTCAGTATGCCTGGTTTGACTGAATCAAGCTCTAATACCAACTGTCAAGCCCCTACATTGGCAGTACTCTTCCAGCCACACTATAGGAGGTGCGACACCACCGACCACTTTCTTTTCAACAATACTTGTGATCATGGACTACGCCTACTTTCTATACTTAGTTTATTTTTCATCTTTCCTAGGTATACTTTCATTAACGTTGCAGAAACTTTCTTACATCATTCATCATTATTATCTTTTAACATATATGCACAACGAATAATAAACCAGGAGGGACAACTCCCAGAAATATGAGTCGGCCCAATAATATCAATACTTCACAAATATTCAGTTTTACACACTTTCCAGGAAACCCCAAGTTTCCTTGGTACAATATCTTCCAAATCGTGCAAGTCGGCCTGCACCATTCACACTACCCAAATCCCCATTCGGAGTGCCCAAGGATACTACCACTTGTCGTACCTCATTCACTGTCACACTATTCAGCACATCGTTCAATGTCATCTCGTTTAGCTGAATGCCCTCAACTCGTTCAGGTAGACACCTTCACACGCCCTCGCCCGTTCAATCGTTCAGCCCGGTGCCCTCGCATTCCCTCGTCCATTCACTCGTTCGGCCCGGTGCCCTCGCACACCCTCACACATTCCCTCGTTCGTTCGAGTGCCCTCACATGCCCTCGCCCGAATGCCTTCGAACGACTTCACCCGAACATCCTTGAATGACTTTGCCCAAACGTTCACCAGTTCAGTCGTTCGGCCCAGTGCCCTCGCCTGAACTCCTTCGTACCACCTCACTCAGTTGTTCACCCGTTAGGTCATTTGGCTTGATGCCCTCACCCAAACACCTTTGCATGACCTCACCCAGTTATTCAAACAAATGCCCTTAGACTCCCTTGCCTGGTCATTTGGCCCGATGCTCTCACATACCCTCACACGATCATTCAACCTGACACCCTCGCATGTCCTCGTATGATGTTTCGGCCCAAAACCCTTGCACACCTTCGCACGACCTGCAACTCTATTTTTTGTGTTTGCCCTGGCTTAGTGTTTTGGCCTAAGAGTCTGCCTACACCTTGCCAAATTTCAGTCCTCTCCAAGTTAGCTTGCCCTCCTGCTCACATGCACACTTGGAAACTTCACTTGAATGATTTTTGCCACCATTCCAATGCTTTACTTATATGGAAATTGGCTCATCGTTTGGGGTGTCGACTCACTAAGTTGACCCACTGTTTCATCCAACTCGCCCCAAATTCATGTCGGCCCGTGGTGTGGGCGCCCTTGTGCGGTACTGCCCCCACATATAAACTTTCCACCGCCCAACACTTAGTCATTTTAATAAGATGACTTTCATGTCGCATGTTTCCTTCGTTCGGTCATTTGGACAAACACCCTTGGATGTTGTTTCTCGGTTGTTCAACCTGACACCCTCACACAGTCATTCGAACAAACACCCTCGGATGTCCTCACCCGTCGGTTAAACATGTCCATCCGGCACGCCCGACTCGTGGGCTTGACAGGAGGGGATAGGGGGAAAACATAGAGAGGGAGGATGAGTTGGAGGTGGGGAGGTCAGAACAGGGGGGTGAGCAGGAGAATGATGTGGAGGTAAGGGTGGAGGGGGAGGATGCTGAGGAAGAGGGAGGGGAGGTCAGTAGAGGGAGGTGGGAGGGGTGGTGACATGGAGGGTGATTAGGATGGAGGGGGAATGAGAGAGAAGAGTATAGGAGGGAGGGTGATATCACATGAGGGGAGAGAGGGAGAGACATTAGGAAATAAAATATCCTTTTTTACAATGCTTTTTGGCTTTAGGAAATGATCCTTGTTGGAGGAGAGGAATTTTATCATCAAAATTGAGACTTTTATTAAAGGCTTAAGGGATGAGTAAATAACCTTAAGTTTTATTGACCATGTTATAACCTTCTTTCATTTTGCAAGCCATATTGGCTTGAGTATCTGCTTCCTTTATTCACACCTCCTAGAATGTGGAAAAAGTCCAGTTTCCCAAAGAGAGGGAGAGTCATCTAAGGGTTCTTGAGTATCTGATTGAGTTTGTTATTTTGGGAGGAAGAGTGAGAACACATGTTTTTTGTCACTAAGAGTTAATTTGCCATAACTTTTATTTCCTTAATTCCCTTTTGATGAGGTAAAGTGAGGCCAATATATAATCCATAGGCTTCCTCTTGGTTGTTGGTCTTCTTTCCCAAGCTCCAACCATAATGATCTACAAATAGTCCTTTGGGATTAATGAGAATACCTCCCCCTCCTCCCACCCCATAATATGAATTAATATTGACATATATTTAGAAATATATTAATTGTAAGAATAAGATTTTAATAGGTGCTGATAAAATGGCTCAATAAACATGTTATTGATAACATTCAAAAATGCAATTTAAATAATAAAAAGTTACACATTGTTTTTTGCAATCTAAAATAAGTTTGCACCTAAAGAAATTTGATCCCTCTCACCTCATGTTAGATCCATGGTTAAGATGGAGCTATGCTGGTTGAGATGAGAGGCTCATTCTACAACCCAGTTTGAAGGTGATGTGTAAGTATGCCCATCCCTCTTAAAATAAAAATAAAAAATACTCGAAATAGAAAAGCAATGTTGACTATCATAAAAAAGAAAAGAACAAAAAAAACATGTTATGCATATATAAAAATATACTATGTGGGTAAGATGTCTAAATCTTATACTTTAAAAAAATATTTTAACACATGATATCAACTTCATATATATCTAAATATCGAAAAATAATAAAAAATTTAAAATAATTTTTTTATTGTTATATAGAATAAAATATCCAATATGAATTATGATTAAGATATTTAATATTTGACACATATTTAAAAAGATATCAATAATAATAATAATAATAAAAATTAATGTGCACTGATAAAATGGATCAATACACTTGCTATGTAATCTCTATAACTTTGAAAAATACAACTTAAACAATGAAAAATTACACATTGTTTTTGCACTCTGAAATAAGTTTGCACCTAAGGAAATTTGATCTCTCATTTTAGATTCGTGCTTAAGATGGATCTATGATGGTTGAGACGACATGCCCATTATACTGTCCAACATGAATGTGATGTGTAAGTATGTCCTGCCCTCTTAAAGTAAATACAAAATATTCTCTAATTAGAAAAGAAATGTCATATGTAGTAAAAAACAAATAGAAATATGCTATGCATATGTGACTAAGATGTTTAAACCTTACACTTTTTAATTTTTTTTAGCAAGAGATATCAATTTCATATATATGTGTGTGTGTGTGTGTGTGTGTGCGTGTGTGTGAGTGATATAGAATAAAATGTCCAATTTTAGTTATAAGTAAACGATTTTAATTTGAATTAATATTGACATATATCTAAAAATATATTAATAATAAAAACCATTTTAATGTGTGTTGATAAACTGACTCAATACACATGTTATTGATAACATTCAAAAAAATAATTTAACCAATATAAAATTACACATTATTATTTGCACTCTCAATAAGTTTACACCTAAATAATTTAATGCCTTTTGGCACATGGTAGATACATGCATAACACGGATGTATGCTGGTTGAGCCAAGAGGCTCAATCAACAACCTAGTGTGAAGGTGATGGGTAAGTATGTTTATCCCTCATAAAATAAAAATAAAATATTCTTTAAGTATAAAAGGTTATAATAAAAAGAAAAAAAAAACATGTTATGCATATTTGAAAATATACTACGCTACTTTTCAAAAATATTTGAACATGTGATATTAATTTCATATATATTTATATATAATATATATATATAATATATATATAAAAAAAAAAAAAAAAAAAAAAAAAAAAAAAAAATTAAAATAATTTTTAATTAATATCCATTGTGAGATACTAGTAAAATATTTAATTATAAATTAATATTGACATATTTTTAAAAATATATTAATAATAATAATAAAAAATTAATGTGCGCTAATAAAATTACTCAATACACATGTTATTG
Organism: Pinus taeda; assembly: GCA_000404065.3. Taxonomy (NCBI): domain Eukaryota; kingdom Viridiplantae; phylum Streptophyta; class Pinopsida; order Pinales; family Pinaceae; genus Pinus; species Pinus taeda. Next base: position 23,794 of record APFE030197989.1, on the reverse strand, counting down.
ATAACATTCAAAAATATAATTTAAACAATAAAGAAGTACACATTGTTTTTTGCACTCTAAAATAAGTTTGAGCCTAAAGAAATTTTATCCATGTTGGTTCCTTTTAGTTCTATGATTAAGATGGATCTATGCTAGTTGAGCCAAAAGGCTCATCCTATAGCCCAATGTGAAGGTGATGTGTAACTATGTCCATCCCTCTTAAAATGAAAATAAAATATTTTGTAAATAGAAAAGAAATGTCGGTTATAATAAAAAAGTAAAAAATACATGTTATGCATATTTAAAAATATACTATGCATATCTCAATAAAATGTTTAAATCTTATACTTTTTGAAAATATTTTAACATTTGATATCAACTTCATATATATCTATATATAGCAAAAAAATAAAATCTTAAATAAAATATTTTAATGTTAAATAGAATCAAATATCCAATGTGAGTTATGGGTAAAATATTTTAATATGAATTAATATGGCCTTATATTTGAAAATATATTAATAATAAGATAATCATTTTAATGTGCATTGATAAAATGACTCAATACGTATGTTATGTAATCTCTATAACATTCAAAAATACAGTTTAAACAATAAAAGATTACACATTTTTTTGCACTCTAAAATAAGTTTACACCTAAATAAATTTGATCTCTCTCATGTTAAATCCATGATTAAGATAGATCTATGTTGATTGACGTGAGAGGCTCATTCTACGATTGAGATGAAAGGCTCATTCTATAGTCCAATGTGGAGACGATGTGTAAGTATGTCCATCATTCTTAAAGTAAAAATAAATTATTATCTAAATATAAAAGCAATGTGAGCTTTAATAAAATAAAATAAATATACAATGCATATTTGAGTAAGATGTTGTGGTAGGATTATATCCTTCCCACCACCATTGGCTAGTACTACAAGTGGTGCAAAGATGTGTGGTGGCATAGGGATTCCAATACTTAGGCACATTTTGAAATGAAGGTTATGGAGGCCAAACTATGCGCTGAACAATAAGTTGGCCAGTAAGGATTACGATGCTAGTTTGGAGTAGCTACTAAGTTCCTTCGAATCTCCAACAAAATGAACTAACACATTGCATATTCTTTCTCTTCTTATTCCAAAATTTATATCCCTTTTATTCCTTCCTCTGCACTTGTTTCTCTTATAAAAGCTCATACTATATCATAAACATCAAGTTACTTCTAAATCATGATGAAATAAGACATTCCGACAGCAATAAACTTAAAATTACATGAGTCTTTTAAATAACAAACAATTAGGAATAAGATTTGTAGGGAAATGGAAAGTTTCTTGATGTATCGACATAACTTATTTAGGATCATAGATATGCATAGTATTATAAGGACAAGAATAATGATAAAAATCCATGATTTCCTTTTAAATTTTCAAAGGTGATGAGATATACATATATGCATAACAATGTTAGGATATGAAAAGGGATTTGAAATAATCATCCATTTTGTTTAACAGGTAAATATGCATAATTATGTAAGGATGAGACAACGAAACCCTTCGCCAAGAGTGTGAGGGTTTCATACATCTTGTTAGCTAGCATATCTGAGGATTTTAGTGTGTAAATAATAATTACAAAGTATATAAATCTAGAGCTTTGAGTGACTACAAATATAGTTTGAATTCCAAAATGTAGTGGAAGAAAATTATGGCAACCTCAAACTCGTTGAAGATATTATATACTTATATATATATACTATATTTATATATAGAGAGAGAGGAAGAGACGAGAGAGCAGAGAGAGAGAGAGAGGCATACGCAACACGAACACTAATGTACATGCCAATTGATTGGTTTTTGCCGAGAATAATTTTTTTTTTCATTACAAATGAGAGTCATTCCATCGGTAGAATCATGGAATTGAATGGATTATTTGATTGATCTCTTAAAAGGATGAAACAAAACTAAATTCCTCCCCTCCTTTTATTGAACAAAATAATAATGTGAGACATGACAATGTTTATCATTTAATAGATACATTCAAGGAGTTTAATATATTCAAATGAGCCAATGTTACAAAAGATTGGTCTTTCCCTTGTCATGTAGAAAGAATAATTTTTTTTGGGACTAGTAGTGTTATATGGTTTTGTTATTCCCTTGGGTCTCAAAGGCTCCCATTGAACTGTGGTGCATAAACAAGAAGAATATTGATTTGGGATATAGGGTTTAAAAATGAGATGCTATTATTAACTAATAACCCATTGTCATAACCTTTTTAATTATAACTTTAACAAAAACAAAATCCACAATTATTTTTTAAAGAAACTCTATGTTCCCAAAAATGCATACACATAATTTCTCTTGTGAGCATTTTGAAGTGATTATTGATATGGCTCGTTAGATTATTTTCATAGTTAGAGAATTTGAGGGTTTAAAATGTGGCCTCCTACAGGGAATATATAAAATAAATAGTGGAAATAATAGAAATAAGCAATTAGATTACACCTATAAAGTTATGGAGGGAAAAAATAAAAAACTATTCTTTTTCACTTGTCTTTTCAATTGATATTTCCTGTATTTATACTTAAATTTTCAAGTAGGAACACTCATACTTGCGCATAATTTAATTTTGGCATAAATATGCCCATGTTGCATACTTTTGATGGACCCTACTACATGAAAAATGTGAAATACATGAAAAAACATGATTACAATCACTTCTTTTTCATGTATTTCAAATTTATCGTGTCACATGTAAAATTTCAAACTTATGCAACATGACTACTTCTTGGATGAAAAATTAACTTTTGCATCCAATGAGTGCTCCCACTCGGAATTTGAGTATAATCGTAGGGAGATAATTTGAAAATAAGACTTGAAAAACACTATTATTTTCTTTCTATTTTATTTTATCTTTTTACCATTTTACTCCAAAAATGGTAAATCATCTACCATATTATACATCATCACATTGAATCCTATTGGTTATTATAAAGTTGGTTTTTTTTGTACAATTTATTTATTTATTTGTTATTTTATTTTTATTTTTTTTCTGATGCCCATTTTTTACCTAAAAATTTATGCAATTTGAAAATTGTGCAGAAAATAAAAATCTCCATTTTAGAGAAAAGCATATAAAGTAATATTTCGATGAAATAAAAATGATAAATGTGATGGAGGGAAATAGATCCTAGTTTATAAAATTAAAGTAAACAGCAAGTGATTTTGCGCTTGAGGTTTCAACCTCAAATGCTCCCACAGAGTAGTGCAAGAACGAGTTAAAAAAAAGACCATGAGGTAAGGAAAAAATTTACAAAAGCACATGGAGACCTTTTTGTCTTACATGTAGGTAAAATTTGAATTTGTGCAAGAATGCATGGTGATTGCAAAATAAATACTAAATATGATGGATTTGTGAGTTGTTTTAAAGAAGGAGGAGATATCATTGCACAAAAAATCTTTGACACATTCAAGAAACTAATAAATGAACATGGGTAAAAATGGGTGCAGGGCATAAAAACTTAGTGTAACTATGAATTCATAAATAATTTGAGGGGCTAATTCATCATTGACATACCTGTAAACTTAGCGCACCAAGAAGAAAATTACAATGCAACCCCAATTCTCGTCTTTCTAGCTCGACCTCCAGAAGAAATTCCAAAGAATTCATTAAAGAAAAACTAAAAATGCATGATCATACACTATGAACACCCACTAAAAGCCCATGGAAAAATTAAATTGGTGTGGAATGATCAAGGTTAGGGACACAATGAAGCATAAATGGTAGACTAAATGCCATTATAAGGATTTCTAAGTCACAATGATGAGTGATAAGGAGAATTAGACACATAAGTTTCCATGTCGAGGAGATCCACTAGTCTTTGCAAGTGGAGGAACACCATGTCAACAAGGCTCAAGAAAACTAGAGGAGTGAGTGAACAATTATTATTAAATGCATGATTATACATCACTCCTTCCAAAATTGGAGGCCCAATATGCCATTAAATGGAAGTCTTGGATGGAAAGAATGGAATTCAAAATGAAAAACATGGGTAATGGCAGGCTGTCATGATTGAATTCATAGTTTGAAAGTGATGATGCAAAAATAATTAAACATATTCAAAACCCCATATAAAAATCAATTACCACATAAAAACATTGATCTCATATTACCCATTGATGGAAAACATTATCACTGAGATGTATTAAATGTCAAATGATCACATCATATCATAGATTATAAGCATAGAATAATTTTATTTCATTTCTCCAACTGGATCGACTTTGCGACCCGTAAACATTACCTGCTAAAGTCTTCACATTTGTTTTGGCACACAACTTTCCTTATAAGTAATATGCATCAATGCGTAATATAATTTTAATCAAATTCTCTAAAGATATAAAGAAAACAAGTTGATCCTTATAACAAAAAAATGAAACATTTCCACCTAAATTTTAAGCATAAAATATATGTCATCACATATCTTGTGTCTCTTTTCATATAGTCCATATCCAACAACATCGACCATATAAAAATTTAGCATCAAACATTGTATTGAAGAATGCCACTATTATATATATATAATATATATATATATATATATGTATATATCTAAGAGAGAGGAGATAGAGAGAGAGAGAGAGATCCAATTACAATGCACAATTTGCTCATATAAGGTAATATGAATACACTTTTATGTTCGAAGATGATTTTGTGGACTTTAATACTTGTTAGTATTTCAATATTTTAGAATACAGTTATAAATAGATGAACCCCTTTGTAGTTTCTATTATATTAGATAGATAGTATACATACTACATACATAATATATGTTGTGTGTGTTGTGTGTGTGTTGTGTGTGATATAGATATATTATGTATGTCTAATTATTATATGGATGTATGTATTCTATCTTCTATCTATCGATATATATTTATGTATGTTATATATATATATATATTATATATATTATGTATTATATATTATATATATTAATATATTTATATATTATATGTATATATATAAACTTGGATCATTGACTATGTTCTGGTCTCCTTTTTGTTATTATTACTATATGCTCATATTAGGAACTTTCACCTTCATCCAAATATGGCCACAACTGAATATACAAGGAGGTTTTAAACATTTATTGCTCAAACATTCTTGTACATCAGAAGAGGTTTTCTCAACATAGGGTCCCACCTACTAGTTTTACTTTTCGTTATTCAAGGAATCCTTATATAATTCTATTTTTAATGGGAGAGGGAAGCCACACAATGGTTCGAAAAATTTTTCAATATTGAATGTGCGTCAACAACCTCTTTTTCTAAGTTTTGGGTGGTTATATTTACTTTCTTAATATGCATATTCAATAATTCATTATATATTTTCTGCATATTTTGGATGAACTATATTGTTAAGAATCTTTATATTATTAAGTACATTAGTAGGCTAGAGACCTAGCATGTTCCTATCATGGGAAACTGCTCCAGGATCTTTTATGAGCCTCTGACAACTCATTGTTTAGGCTCTTTTTACTGGGATCATGACCAGTTTCACCCTTGTTATGGCTCAGGAATCTAACCTAAGCATTACTACCCTCTCTTTCAATATTAATTACGCAACAATTTTATTTTATTATATTGTATATATATATATATAGAGAGATTGAGAGAGAGAGAGAGAGAGAGAGAGGAGAGGAGAGAGAGGAGAGAGAGAGAGAGAGAGAGAGTTATTTATTCTATCATTATTTAGGTTCAGTTCTAAACCTAGTAGAAGTTACCAAACAAACATTTACAGTAAACCTCACCTTATTCTTACCACTTAGTACAATGTTTACCCAAGGTAACACCCCTTTCTTTTTGTTCATTTTCATCCTTAGAGGGATACTAGCTGAGTTTCTAATTAAATCATCTTACCATCCTCTCCAGTAGAGGAAAGGCTTACTCGACACTTGTAGTCTTCCAGTTACCACTATCAAAGTAGGGGAAAATGTACACAAAACTAGATACACATATACGCATAACTACCTATTATATTTACAAAACATTATGAGTAATTTTTTTCTACGATGCTAAAGCTACTGCCTTTATCTCCCATAGTTTCCTTTACAAGTTCCACCTCATAACATCTATATCTCACCATGAATTTTCTTGGTGGCATGTCTCTTCCAACATTTCAACTGTCTAGCAAAAAAAATGAGGATTTCTTCTTTTTTCTTGCCCCTTATTGGTCATAAATGATTCCAACTATTTTCCTAGAAATTAGGATTCTAATCTCACATGATTTCTTTTACATATTTTCAATAATATTAACACACCTAAAACTATTTCTTCTTTTATTTTAAAAAAGTATTTACATAATCATATCATGCCATTTATCCTTCTTAAATTTTCATCCAATGTTCAAATGTAAAATTCATAATATAAATTTTCTAGGGGCATTACATCTCCCCTCCCCTTAAAAGGGAACACATCCTTAGTGTTTTCAAAATTTCTTTTTCCTTGAAACAACATAGGAAAATCATTCTTGATTTCATATTCCATCTCCCAGGTGGCCTCCTTGGGTCCAAAAAGCATCCATTGTACTTTAAAGTTGGTGATGACTTGATTCTAGAGTGTGGTTTCCCTCTTGTCCAAATTTTGTAGAGGCTTGACCTAGAACTTACGTTCTAGTTTGACCTATACAACATTCCAATCAATCATATTAGAAAGATCATGTATAGACATCAAAAGGGACAAACGAAAATTATTATAAACTCTAATATGGGTTGTTGCTAGCTAGTAGACCACTAGCCCTACCCTGGCTAGTATCTCAAATAGACCACAAAATCTACAGGCAAGTTTCGAATATCTCCCCTATTTCAAGTAACTCTACTTTAGGTGTAATTTAATAAAAAATTCATCCACTTGAAATTATTTATGTTTCCTCTTTAAATCTATGTGGCTCCTTTGTTTATCCTTCACTGTTTTCATATTTTGTCGAATCTTTCTCACCACGTGTTCCATTTCCTTTAACAAATTTGGCCCTAACATAAGCCTATCCTTAGGTCAACTACAACTTAAAAAAAAAACAACACTTACTTCCATACAAAACCTTCGAAGCACTCACCTTGAGTGATACCTGATAACTATTATTATAGGAAAACTCTACTAAGTGTAAATAGTCCTCTGATTTTGTGGGCTTGTTCGTTACATACGTGTGTAGCATGTCTTCATTGACTTGGTTACCTGTTTCTATTTTCCCTTCTATTTGTGGATGGTACATAGAGCTGACGTTTAGTTTCATACCCATCCTAGTAAAAAACCCCTTCCATAAATTTGAGATGAATTTTGCATCTCTATTTGATGTAGCTGTCTTTGGCACACAATGAAGTCTAAAAATTTGTTTCATGAAGATTTGTGCCACTTATGTAGCTCTATAGGTTTACTGAATAGGTATAAAATGGGAAGCCTTAGATAATTTTTCCACCACTACGATAATAGAATCTTGTTACTTCCATGTATGGAGTAATGTAGTAATAATGTCTAATGAAATCACCTCCCATTTCCACTCAAGTACAAGAGGGGAGCTTAGTAATTTTGCTGGTTGTTGGTGTTCCACTTTCACTTGCAGACATTCTTGAAACCTTGGCAAGTATTCAACTACCTCCTTATTCATTCTAGGATATAAAAAATAATTTTGAAGAGAAGTGTTCATTTTTTGATACCCCGGGTGAGCTAAGAAGCGACTCTTATGGTGCTCATCTAATAGTAATCTTTTTATTTAATTAGCATATTGAAAATAAAGTGTCCTTGTGTGTCAATCAGACTGTTTTCTAGGATCAGTTTCATTTTTTTTATTTGCATAGATCTCATTATAATTTTGGTATACTAATGTTGCCACTTTAAGTTGTTCAATCAAATTTGTCTCATTTTTACTTATTGTCGCTTTGTACACTTATTTAAATATTTGACTTAGCACTTCTTCCACCTTATTTTCTTTCCCCTTGATATTCTTGATGTCAAAATCATCTTCGCTAGGGAAATCCATCCATATAGCCTACCTATCATTCATGTCTGATTGACTAACATAATATTTTAGACTTACATGATCAATAACTAAGGTAAATATTTTGTTGATCAAGTAATATCTCCACATTTTAAGTGCATGGATGATTGCTTCCAATCAAGTTCATAAATTACATAATTTATTTCATGCTCCTTTAGTTTATAAGATTCATAAGCCACGACATGGCTTTCCTGCATGAATACATCTCCAAGACCTTACAAGAAAGTGTCAGTACACACTACAAAATTCTTATCACGATCTTCTATTTTTAGCATAGGGGAAATAGTAAGTAATTGTTTCAATTTCTCAAAACTTTCCTCACAATCTTGCATCCATATGAATTTCATCCCTTTCTTCTACAAGGATGTTATAAGATATGGTAACTTCGAAAATACCTCTACAAATTTGTAGTAGTACCTAGTGATACCCATGAACGACTTTATATTTTCCACTTCATTTGGAATTAGTAAATCAATAATGACCTCTCTCTTATGGGGTTCTTAAATATATCAAAATATCATCTATAAAAATTGATACAAAATTGTCCAAAAATTTGTTAAAGCCATTATTCATCAAACACATGAAGGTAGAAGGTAAAATTTGTAAGTCCAAAAGGAAGCACTGTAAATTCATAATTTCCATATCAAGTTCGAGTATGTCCTATTCTTTAATTCTTAGCTAGTGAGAAATAGATATGATATCTATTTTAGAAAACACAATTGCTCCCCTTGTTAAAATAAATTGTCTATTCCTGGTAGAGGATACTTATTTTGTATATTTAATTTATTCAGTAGTCGATAATCAATACACAATCTAAATCATCCATCCTTTTATTAAGAAATATAATTGTTGCACCCCATGGTGATACATTGGGTCAATTGTAACCCTTGTTTAAAAGTTACTGTAACTGCATTTTTGACTCCACAAGTTATGGTACATTGATTCAATAAGGATTTGTTGATACTGGTGCTACTCTTGGTATCAGTTATATCGAAAAAATTATTTCTCTCTTAGGCGATAAATAAGGAATCTCATTATCAAACACATCTTGATAGTTTCAAACAACTTCTAATTCATCTAAGGACTTGGCTCACTTAACCTATAACTAATTGTCCACTTGAATAGAAAAGGGTTGACATCCTTTGCTTACAACATTATTTAAATTAGTGTTAATATATGTAACAAAAGAATGGGCTTGTGTATGCCCCTTATAATTTTAGTTTCACCATTTTTTGATGTTATAGTAATTGTTTTATCAAGCCAATTAGCAATTGTCTAGTGCCCCTCGAACTAGTCCATTACACAAGAACGTAATATGAACCTAAGAGTAATATGCTTAAATTCACATTAGTTTGATTTCCATATAATATAACTAGGCATGCCTTTACCCAACTCGTAACTCTTTTTTTGTGCCAATAGCTAAGTGAACCAACCATGAATTTTTGTACTTTTTACTCTTTAATCTACAATTTTCTACAACCTGGGGACTACAAAACTCAAGCTAGCACCAAGGCCTATTAATAAATAAATAATTTGGTTAAAGATAATACCTTATATTTCCACCATGGTGGATTGATGCACTTCTTGGACCTCTCCAAGGTTGTGCTCATATACAAAATATTACAAAATATTCTTAGCCACATCGTTGATGGTGGAGGCCTCTTGAATATTTTGTAAATGTTGTATCAATCTCATACTGTAGGTACAATTTCGTAGTAGTTGTTGTTCACCGTATCATGAAAGCTTTAAAGGCTCTTTGTATTTTCCATTAAGTACTTCACTAAGTTTACTCCTTTTAGACCTAGTCTTAGTCTACACTCTAATTCTTTGGGTCTAATTACTATTTTCAATGAAGCTCCAATTTTGATTCCCCATACTAGATTGCTTAAATTACCCATATTTTCCTCCCCTCCCACTTGGAAAAATCCTTCTTCTTATCAGACCATGATTCCAAGTTCTCATTTCTCTGCTTGGCTTAATGGTAAGAAATTATTTCTTTTCTAATAACCTCATCGATGGTTTTGGGATTATCATATTTGATTCGTTCCTTAAAAGAGATTTTGAGGAAATTTACAAGGTGTTTTAATTTCAATTTTTTTTCTTCTGTTATGTATGGTACACATCTCAAAAGATGAGTGAATGTTTCTATTAAATCATCCATTGACATATCGCCCAACTTCAACTCATGAAATTAAATAGCTTCCTCATTAAAATAATGTTCTGTTAAATTTTTTTCTTCAAAACGTTGCTCGAATTCTTCCGAGTTAACATCTGTATGTTCCAAATTATGCATTTTTCTCACTTCTTCCCACCGGAGGGAAACTTTCGCCTAAATATGGTTGGTAGCCAACATGGCTTTTAGTTCTGCAAAATAGTCATAAACTCCAAAATATGTATTTATATTAAGTAACCAGGCTTTTGTTGCTTCTTCAGATTCCCCATTGTATGTTGGGGGTATGATCCTTTTAAATTCTCCTTGAAACTCCATTTTGGGCTTCTTTCTAGAATTACAATGAAATTTGAATGTCATGTGCTCATCCCCTTCAAATTTCACTTCCTTACTCTTAACCACCTCCTAAGATGCCTTACGCTTTATGGTCTGCCCTCTTTTTTTTCTCCCTCACTGTTTCTAGAGTCTTGGGGTTAGACTTGTCTATCATAATTTTAATCAAATCCTCCTATTCTACACTTGCTTTCAACAATTTCTCGTGTCTCACATGAATATTCACTAATTTATCTCCCAGTTTTTCATTATATTCAATAGTTCTCTCGTAAGTACTTGTGTTTGTTGAGCTAGATGCACATATACTTCTTCAAATATGTGAGTATCTCATCATGGTTCTGCAATTATTTTTCTCTTCTGTTTACTGTTCCTTGTATTTTATGTACAATTAAACATTCATTTGTTAGACAAATTCATGTTCAACACAAGGGCCACAATATTAAACCCATTTTACTCTCATACGACTTGTAATGTCCCTTTAAATTTACTTAGATTTACTGCAATTAATCAATGAGTCTTATTGTTTCTTATATAAACATCTATACATATATCATAGGCATGATTTGCTCCATTTATTAAAAATCTATGTAAACATTTCTTCACAATGTGATGATTTGGTTTCGAGATTCCTCCTTACTTCTTTAACCAATGAGAGTTCCCTACCAAATTTCTATCTAGATTGGCATATGCCATGGAATTTTGCTTAAGTAAGTTGTTACGACTCAACATTATCTATTAATTACTTGGGGTGTGACTACAGGAATTTTTGTCTAGCCAATCATTTCCAATAACCAAAAATTGATATCATACTTTTATTACATATATATAATTAACATAACTATATATCCATGCTATATAAAAATCATGTTTAGACTATATGGTATGGTATCACTATTATAAAAATTACAATTAATGGGTAACCTATATAATATATGAGTTCATGTAAAGTTATTCATATGTATCATTTTGTGGGAAAAAAGGGTTCTCATTTGGTTCAATTTGTTGGCATTGAATTACATTTCCCTTATGCTTTCGAGGGTTCTATACTCAAAAACCTTTGTGGCTACTCTTGTTTTCATGGAACATTTTCATCCTTTGGCTCATGTGAACATAGTATAGGTGGTAGTATGGTCCACCTCCCAATCCGCATGGTGACGTGTGTAATCTCAATGATCTAGATTTATTTAGGGTTTAAATCAACGATGGTTTCCTTTTTATGTTAGTTAGAGTAAGCACTTACTATAGCCTCTCTGCCACCTTAGCCTCATTTTCTCTTGTAGTAGACTTAGAATGAGCTCTAAAGCTGCATTAACTTTTCAATTAGTTTTTTCTACCATAAATGAAGGTTTATGCCATGGATTTTTTTAAGTTCCAGTTCTGACACCATCATAAAGAGAATTTACTTCTAGACCAAAGTTGGGTTTTCATATTCAGGTTATATTTTAATCTTAACGTTCATTCTTTTCACTTTTTTATTACGTAATTTCCATTTCTGCAACTATTGTTCAAAATTTAATGGTTTCAAAAATTAAATTCATTGTTTCTCTACTAATTAATAATTTGAATTCGCGAGTTAAATCCTAGATTTTCACACGGGTTTTGGATTTCCACATCCAGTTGTTCAGGGGTTCATGTCTACAAATTCCAGACCTTGGAGTTTTGGTAAGGTCTCTGGCTTTTATTTATGGTTTCCCTCACATTGTTTTTGACTTTTCCCATGCAGCTTTCACTTGATGGAGTAGACAAAGAACTCCTCGACGTTTTCTCATCCTTATCTTTCTATGGTGCTCCTGGAAATGGCGGAATTCCAAGATTTTCAACGACTCAAAGTATCCACTTATGTCCATCCTGGATAACATGGTCGCCATATGGACCTCGGTCTATGGAAACATGGATATATGAATATGCTTGTCTTATATAGGTTAACTTATATATGTCTCTACTGGTCTTCGTGATCCTTTATCTGTTGATGTTACAACTTCTCTACACATATGCTATTTTGTTTTTCTATGCACAGTTTCATGCGAACATGTTTTGTATGTTTTGTCTAATGATGCTGATATCTACATAGGACTAATACAGATGCATCAGCGCCCATGGCCAGCTGATTGGCGGATCATTATCTGTACATTTTAAAGTTTTTATATTGACTCAATATAAAGTATTGGTGTTTTTTTCTCCTGAAAAAACATTTCCGAGACCACTATGGAATTGAAACCCTAACTTGTCTCCTTTTTTTTTCAAAAAAAAGAAAAAGGGTTTCTCCTAGTTGTGTTAATGCCTTGAGACTAGTATACCCTTCTAATATTAACTACAAACTTCCCTCCATGTACCAGGTAACTGTTTTAGATTTAGTGGAAAATTTTCCAAATTTTTTAGAGTAATATCCTATGAAATTCAAAGTTCTAACCATTAATATCTGTGTATTTCCTTGAAAAGGTTAGTCTCAACTATGATTGGTTTCATTGAGCTTTTCCCCAAGTGGATTTTTGTAATGATTCTTCTTTCCTCTGTGGTCACTACAAGTGCTTACTAAATATTTTATTTCTTCCAAGGTTATAATGCTAGCCTAACCAAGACCCCTCTGTAATTCTTGTATTAGGGTTATATTAAGAGGCTCTATGTTAGCCCCAGTTATATGAGTTCCTATAATTTTATGTATAAGCTTGTCACACAGAATGAGTCGAGGTTGCGGACAAGATCAACCTTCCTAGTATCTAAAGATATCTAGTGACAAGCAAGCCAATCAGAAACTATCTTTCTCTAAATATGCAATTAAAAACAAAGGCAAACAAGTGTTTTAGTCCTACCTTGGGTCCAATGCTAGTTTGTGGAAGCCTCGCTCCCTCGCTCCAAATGAGCTTCCTTGAAGTGATTCTGTAAACACAAACAAGCAAACTAATTAAATAGCACCTGAAAAGCCAATATCTTAAAGCATATTCATCATAATGATCAAGGAGATTATGAAACAAACCACATAAGACAATTTGTTGAGAAAAATGAATCTGATTGTATTAATTCAAATCAAAGAAGAACTTTACAACCTATGCCTTGATGTTGTACAAGCTCCTCCTAGCATCCAACAAGAAGTCTCCTCTACTTTGACAAGTTTCACTCACTTCCTAATGAAACCAAAAGGTATGTGATCTCTTCTCTCAAGTTTAACTAGGAAGTCCCAATTCCATCAGCATTTACCCTCAAAAATGTTCAGCTTCTAACCTCCCCAGCAACTAACGCAATGCCTTAATTTATAGTGCAATGGAGGGAAGTTACTAGGTCCTCCTTCAAAGGGATAAATCCCTCCTTCAAAGGGATAGCTCCTCCTATCAAGGGATTAGCTCCTTCTCTTTTGGGATGCATGACCCACCTTGGAGCGAACAATCCACGTCAAAATTTCTTCTAGAAACATCTAGAATTAGCCCAAAGTGAGTTTTTTAGAATAAACTTGCGCCTTTTTGACTTTTACAGGGGTACGCACCCACCCCTTTACAGACAGAGTGTGCAGATATGTAGGTAATATGAACAAAGGGTGCAGGCCCGCAGGCAAAAGTGAGAGAAAGTGCAGAACGAGAGATTTAATGATTTTCAATGTCTTTCTCTCATTTGCAAAGCTTGACATGAAGAGCTAAGGACTGAGACTTGCTTAGGAGGCCAATATAAGTGATGATAGACCCATACTGACTGCAAATAGTCATGGTGAAGATATTTTTGTGTAACAGATTGCCCCCTAAAGTGCGAAGTCTATAGTAGATGAGGATTTCATTTATCATTTAGGAAGAGTGAAGTACTTTATCATTTCGAGGATCATCTTGCGAAGAGCCCGGTTGGAACCTGTAAAAAAATTCAAATGAAAAATATATATATGAGATCATATCATCGCTGAGGTAGGCATTCCCATACTCATATCAAAACTAACTAGAAAACTGATTACTACTCTGATATAGGAACGATCTTGTAATACATCACAAGTATAAACACAGTATGGACACAGCCATTTGTTTATGAATAATCTACAATATAATGAATACAAAATTCCTCGCAGCCTAGATGGTGGAAACTAGATCTAGGGTCTTCATTTCTACTTCCTGAAATAGTATGATTCTATCCATGTGAATGAATGTGTCGAAGTTGAACATGGTAGAAACCACTTAATTACCAGTCGATGATGTAAACTGTTAACAAGTGTGAGAGAGACCACCAATAATGACAATGGCTCTCAAAATACTTAGTACAATCCATGAGATGTGATTAGATTTGTCGATGTCGAACATGTCACGAAATCCTTCGATCGAATGCCAATGATGCAACCTATCGTCGAAGGCGAGAAACCTTCCATTAAGGCATGCAGATCCCAAGGTACTGGCGATTTCTAGATCATCTTTCTAGATAAAGAGCTGAATTCGATAGAAAGTGATTCGTCGTAGGCAAGCCCACAACACGAAATCATAGATCAAGTTTGAAGAAATTTAGTTGCAAGGACTGACTCAGGGATGGTCAAGATGGATGACATATATTTTTGCAAATGAATGGCTTATTTGCACTGACCTCTTGAACACATAACGACACAACAGATGGTTTGGTGACGATTGACCCAAAGTTAATACCCAAAAACCGGCTGAAGACTTTCAATGTGGTTCGATCAACTGTTAGGCAAAGGATTTCCCAACCCACGTGAATGAAAGTGTCGTGTTCAAGAGTGGTTACAAAGTATGACAAACAGGCTCATTTTTCTCTCTTTTCCCCCACGATTTCTGGCAAGTACCTCTTTAATTTTTTACAAGCTTGAGGAGGATAACATATGCTTGATTATAAGCTCATCCTTCGGATGCGTCCAACTTAGTTTAAATTCGAACCCTAAGAAGGAGTGGTCCGTTCTTATTTGTAATTAAACAGGTCCTTTACTGTCGAAATTTAACGAGTCCAGTATAAACTCATCGTTTTTCATTTTTAGAGAGTCTGGAAAAACTCAAGAAGACTATAGGGTTGACCTTTTTCGTAAATTTGTGTCTCCCAAGCCCGAAAAAGTATAAAATAATACTTGAGAGAACCGCTTGATCTTTTAAGACCAAGGAGTACTTTTTGTAATTAGTGCCTCTGATCCGAAAAAGTAAAAAAGCGATCAATGACACGTCGTTTTATGACCAATATCGAATTTGAAACGACAAAAACCCGGCAATCTTTTCGTGTTTTTACAATCAGAAAAGGGTTGTAAGAGGACCGTCTTTTTAATTCTGTTTTAACGAACTTAAAAAGAAAAACTCGGCAATATTTTCATGTTTTAGGAGTCAGAAAAGAGCTTAAAGGTGACTCTAATGTTTTTTCGTTGAAAATGACTGATTTCGCCTGAAAAATCCGTTATCCTGAACAAAAAACTCAAACATTATTCATACCTGTTTAAAAATGGGTAAAAATGTCACAAAAAACACCTTTTCAAAGTGAAACATAAGAAAATTTAGAATTTATTTACTCAAAAAACTTATAAAAAGGACTTTTTACCATTCATTTTTACCATTTGAGATTTGGGTGAGAAGAAAGGGATTTTGAACAGAAACTTCCCATGAAGATTGCGGAAAATTTGTCCGTTGGAATCAAACGTTGTCTCCTCCAGGTAATCCACATCATCCTACTCTTCATTTCTATCCGTTTGAAATTTTTTTTTAGGGGTTGATTTTTATTTTTAGGAGCTTTTTAGGTTTCAAAACCCGCGCGGGAGCCGGCAGGTTTACCATAATGGACCCGCGTACCCCAACTTTTTTGCAATGGGAAAAAATTCGGGGGTACGCACCTGCCATGAAGGCAAGGTGTAGGCCTCACGCACTGTCCCTAACAATAGGGTGCGTACCCCGCACAAAGGTTTGTAAAAACCTAACTAACTCAAAAATTACCCAAAGAAATCAATTTTATGTATTCTAATTCGACTTTTTACTTGGATGTAGGATAAACATCATGCTTGAATGGCGAGAACGGGAGCATGAGGATGTAGACCTTGCCGCGATGAATCATCAACCTTCAATTGGTGCATTGAAGGCATGTGGCTTATACAAATTCTGGGCCATACCTGGTATGAGGGCCCAGGTGGACTTTTTGCAGTGGCTGGTTGATAGATGGAGTATACAGGACCAGTGCTTCTTTATTGGCGGGTACCAGCTCAAAATTGAGCCAGCAGATATATAATTTTTGACGGGTTTGCCTAGGAGAGGTGATCATTTGACTCTATTCGGGGCCAGGGCAGGTGGCCAGTCTGTTGAGAGCCTCCGGCTAGAGTACTGCAACGTCCAAAACCGAAACAAAGGGATAGATATCAAAACCATATCCCATCCTGAACTCATGTTTATTGGGTTTACAGTTACCAGACTCTCCGACAGCATAGCGCTACACATATCCACCGGATCCCAGATGCGGATGGCAGTCGATTGCTTTCGATGCACCATTTTCAACTGGTGCGATGTTGTGTTGGCCAATGTGAAAGGCCAACTGACCAGGGCCAAAAACGGACAACTAAAGACTTTTGGATATGGTGCTATAGTTGTGAGTTTTGGTCTGGACAGGGTTCTGATGTTGATCCCACAGCACCTTAGTGTTGGAGCTGGGCTTCCTCGAGAGCCCAAACTGATGCGATGGGTTGCAGTTATGGCCCGTCATCTTGATGAGGGGACCGAGGTTGTTTGGTTCAAACCTGAGTATTTCCAATGGTTGGAGAACCAGGTTTTTTCTATCCAAGACTTTCCTTATGCTGGGGTTGATTTTAGTGGGGACCCAGACATGGCTCTTCTGCTAGGAGAGCAATGGGATGACTCAGGTAAAATCATTTTCAACATTTTCATAATTTTTTTTTTTTTGTTTTTATACCGTCCCAAAACTGATAATAAAAGTTTCAAATGCAGATGTGGGCCCATGGCAACCAGCTGCTCTCCGGCCTTACAAGAGGAAACAACCAGTTGCACTGGCTCCAGCCCCACAGGACGAATCAGCAGAGACTTTGGCCAAGTTGGAGAGCCATCTAGAGCGCCTGACAGGGGACATTCCAGAGACAAGCATAGATGACATCCCTCGTTGGCTTCAGCGCTATGTGATTGCGGTCCCAGGACCTTTTAGGAGGTTGCTTTGTAAGGTGGCCCGTCTAGTGGTTTTGTATCGAGATCATCACCAGTGATGGGATGATCACCTATTGTAGTCACATATGACATTTTGCTTTTTGTACTTATCATTTTTCTGATCATAAGGTGTTTTTCAACCTATGATTGAGGACGATGTATATTTTGACACACTCCTATATTATATGATATCATTATTACCGGCTTATCTTGTTAAACATGTTATGGAATGTTTTTAAATTTACTTGTATGATTATTGCACATGTCTATTTAACATTTGAGAAGCAATTGCATTTGCTAATGTATTTAAAGATCTTGGAATATGCTGATATTAAATATAGTCAAATTCATGTTCCAAGAGACTCACTCTCAAAAATAATTTCAATAAAACTAGATTTCTAATGGCGTATACTCTATTAAGCTGTAATACAACGAGTTCAGAATCTAACCTCACTATCAAACTCCGAATCCCAAATGAAATAGATTCAGATAATAACTCAATCAGTGCACTATACTCTGCAATGTTGTTTGTTGTTTGACCGAGGCTTACCCCATGCATAGATACCAACTTGTTAGAGGGCGAATAGATAACCCAAGTTGCGGAAGAAATATTTCGTGTACTACGACAAGCACCATCAGCGAAACCAATGTATGTTTGGAGAGGCGTCGACATCTGCGACATCAAGAGTAAAACCAAGATAAGTGGGAATAATGACAAAAAACACTCTCTAAGCTAAGCACACATTTTAATCTAAAACACACTAGCTAGAAATAAAACTAACCTAACTAAAAAATCTCCACACTCATTTTAAGCATAATACCTCTTCAGGTAAAGACCATTTCTGGGTTTACCTAAAGAGACCCCATCAAAATATACCAATTCATAGGCCCCTTTTGCTAGCTTTCGCTTGACAATATAGGGACCATGCCACATAGGCACGAAATTTCCAACGCCTAATTTATCATTTGCATGACCGTATAATAAGACTATATCTCCTTCCGAAAAATTTCGAGGGGTCACACTTCAATCATACTGAGCTTTACTACATTTTGCATGAGATTCGATTGCTAATGCAGCATTGCGTCGATTCTCATCTAGCTGAGCCAAGTATAACAAACATCTTTCCTCTTCGGAAGTGGCTGGAAGGAACTCGATGGCCATTCGCAATGACGGGATTTCACACTCAATAGGTAACATAACTTCCAAACCATAAACTAGTTGGAAAGGAGTGAAACCTGTCGACGTTTTTACTGAGGTTCGATACGCCCAAAGCGCTGAAAATAACATGTTATGCCAATTCGACCAATGAAACCCAATGATTCGTCAGATCATGATGACTAGAACTTTGTTGATGGCTTCAACCAGGCCATTAGCTTGTGGATAATAAGGAGTTGAATTGTCGTGACGCAAGCCAAGCTGGCCTGTAAGTTCAGTCATCATAACGTTTCGAAAATGACGCCCATGATCAGTGATAATCGCTTGTGGAACACCAAACCTAGCAATTATATGATTAAATATGAAAATCGCAGCTTTTTTGCCATCTGCCTCAAATGTAGGCATCGCCTCAGCCCACTTGGTAAAATAATCTACCGCAAGGATAATATACGCATGCCCCCCGGCCAAGTGAGAGTTAAATGTAATAAAATTGATACCCCATTTGGAAAAAGGACCAATGGCAATTATAGGGTGAAGAGGAGCAGGTGGAGCGCGCATCTTTCGACCAAACATTTGGCAGTTGTGGCATTTTCGGACTGCAACAATACAATCTTTAAACATAGATGGCCAAAAGTAGCCAGCGCGCAGTATCTTTTGGCCTGTGGCATACCCAGACATATGACTGCCACATGATCCAGAGTGACAGTCATTTAGGACCCTTTCAGCTTCCTCAAGAGTCAAACAACGTCGAAAAACAGAGTCCGCTCCACAATGATAAATAGTATCTCCAATAATTTTGAATTGTTGGGACTGGAATCGTATTTTCCGACGTTCCGATCGTGAAATATCTGGCCGAAAGGATTGGTTTTGGAGATAAATGATGATATCCCCGTACCACGGATCTAAAGTGCTGACTAGAAACAAGGATTCGTCTGCAATGGGCTCCTCTTCCATAGTTTCCGTGTCAGCACGCGGGAAGTCACACATTAATTCCGCAAAAACTAAAGATTTATTTGACTTAGAATTTTCAAACTCCAAGTCGAACTCCTGCAGGATGACAATCCATTTGGAGTACTTGCCCCCCACCAATTGCTTGGTCAAAATATAGAGCATAGGGTTGCAATCAGAAATAACTGTAGTCTTACATAGTAAAATGTAATCACGAAATCGTTGGACAACTTGAACAACTGCCAGTGTCAATTTCTCCACATGTGAATATTTTAGCGCAGTTGGATGTAATGTTCGACTAAGGTAATATATGACATGTTCAGTATCGAATTCATCTTCCTAAACTAACACCATTGCAATGGTGGAATAGGAGGCGACGAGATACAAGAACTAATCTTGGTTGTAGTTGGGAGGATGCAACAACGGTGCATGGGTCAACGTGTCTTTTAGTGCATCAAAATATTTCTCAGCTATCTCGTCCCAAAAGAATGAAGTATGCTGCTTGAACAACCGGGTAAAACCCTTTGTGATCTCAGCGTAGTTAGGGATGAATCGACGTAAAAAGTTTGCTTTCCCTTGCAAACTTTGGAGTTGGCAAAGACTTGAAGGAGGAGGCAATTTGATAATGGCTTCAACCTTCGAGGGATCGACGCGAATGCCAACTTTCGACACAACAAACCCCAGTAATCGACCCGTTTCAAAAAAAAAAACACACTTGTGGGGGTTCAACCTAATCCGATAATGCCTACACCTCATAAAGATTGATCTAAAATGGACGAGATGATAAGCTCGATGTAATGAATGAGCAGGCAAGTCATCGAGATAGGGTTGCACAATGTGCTCGATATCATGAAAAGCATAAGACATGGCTTGTTGAAAAGTTTCCCCGGTGTTCTTGAGCCCAAAAGGTAATTTGCAATAAGAAAATGTTCCCCATGGACAAATGAATGCCATTTTTGGTTGATCAGCAGGTAGAATATTGATTTGATTGTATCCGGAAAAACCATCCATGAAGGAGAAAATTTCACTTCCGGCACAATCATCAATGATTTGATCGATATAGGGAGTGGGATAATTGTCCTTTGGACAGGCTCGATTAATGTCCCTATAGTCGATACATATTGTTATTGTCCCTTGTTTTTTTGTTCACAGGAACAATATTCGATACCCAATCCATTAACGGGATCGGATAAATGAAACCTGCTTTGAGTAATTTTTCAACTTCTACTTTAATCGCAGCGGCTTTTCTTGGGTGAATCTGATGCAAACGTTGCCGGCACGGGGTTTAGCATGCGGGTAAGTTTTGATTGTCATTGAACTACAATCCCGGTAAATAGGGCCTTATATGTTTGAATTTCATCTTCCGTACAAGAGGCACCTATATGAACGTTTTCAATAATTCCAGGCTTCACTGAAATGTCAAGGGGAATAGTTCAAGAAATATTTCCCAGGTTTAACTCAGAATCGAGATGTTTCATTTGATTTTGAGCGTCCTTGACATATTTAGTCGTAAAAAATGATGACAAATCATTTTCAAAACGATCTCCCTCGGGTAAAAACGAAGATCTGTGATGAAGATCTTCCCATGGTAACTCATTGATGCATAGGATTTCACGAATTTTCTCATCAGTTTGAACAAGTTCAGAAAATGTTATTGAATCTGAGCTTGATGTCGAAAGTGATTCCTCATGGACCACATTCATTAAATCGATTTGGGTTGATGTTGTGTCGGCGAACAACTGTACGGTCTGATACACAAGTTCATATGGACTCAAAGGCATAAGAGTACCAAATGAGTCTATCTCAAATGCAGATGGTATGATCCAAGGATCATCATTAACAATGGTATCTGATGAAATCATATGAATGGTTGCAGTATAAGACGATGCGTTGATAGGAGGAAAAGGAAAAGTGCCCAGTAAACCGGAATCTTTAACTAGTCCTACTCCAACATCCTTATATGGGATCGTCGCTTTCCAACATTGGCTGAAATCTTCAGCAGAGGCTGGGTCGGGATGAAAAAGGTAAGACAGGTTGATCTAAGGTTACAATCCTTTCCCATTATTGAGGGCGAACTTTATAAGCCGAAAGACCGATGAAACGATAGTTTTCATAGCGTAAGACCAACTATGACCCAAGAGAAGGTTGTAATCTAGAGGGGCATCAACCACCTCCACATCTAGATTAACAGTTTTTCCTTCAACCCCTATAGCTAAATCTTGTAGAATTCCAAAAGGATGAAACCCACGGCCATCAAAGGCCTCTAGAATCGTCAGGGATTGATTTAGTGAAGGAGAACCAAGCGATTTCCAACACTGTATCGACATAATAAACGTGGAAGCTCCCTCATCAATCACAGTCCTATGAACAGTTTTTTTTTTTACTATTACTGAAATCTGGACAACCATTTGATGAGGTAAGCGCGGTGCACTATTTTCTAGATCGAAGTTTATAAGGTTCGGGTCCTGAACGTTAACAGCTCCTATAGCCGACAAAAGTAATTTATGTTGTGCTAGACATGATTGCAACACTTCCAAAGCTAACATTGCTGAGGGTGAAATAGCTAAATCCTCAACAATGTTATAATTCTGAGCCGCTCTCGCATGTGGATTGAAAGCAGACTTTCGAAGTATACCCTTGGCGGGCGGTTTGATTACTAAGTCTGGATTAGGTTTCTCGATCTGTAGTGGATCGGAACCAGGAGCTGAGGTTGATGGATTACAATGAGAATATTCAGCTTCTTTACCATCAACAGGACTTCTACTGCCATAATCTTGTGATCGAGTCGCAATCCTAACATGGGACATCATCAATATGGGTTCTTCATTGGCACTGGAGGAAGAACGTATCATCTTACTGTCTTGATTTGGAAAAGGATCCTTCAAAACAGCAGGAGTTTGGGAACCTTTGACAATTTTGCAACCTCTGCATGATGAGGGCAGTCTCTCGTAAAATGTTCTTCATCAAAAATGAGACACGGATAACGAGGTTTGCATTTTTCATCAGCTGATTCCGCTTTTTCTGGTTTCTCTTTCGAATTCTTATCTATTTTATTCTTCTTCTTCCCTTTCTTCTTACCACTGATTTTTTATTTATCTGTAGATGACTATACAACATGAATATCGGCAGAAAGTTCCACAGAACAATCTCCTGTCGGGGAATTTGGCAAGGTTATGATAGGAGAAGAATTCTTGGAAGACTTCTTCTTACTTTTGGTATTAACCATACCATCAGCGGCATGAGACCCTGAAGGAGCTGCAGCAATTTGATTTTGTTTGAGTAGATCGGGGATTTTCTCATGTAACGTACTGGACTGAGTATAAACTAAGTCAAGGTACTGGGCTTGAGCAATTACTTGCTCCTCAGTAACAACTCCAGCCTTATCTACATCCTCAGTGATCTTGGGCAGTAAAGATTTTACAAACCATTCAGCTAAGATCTAATCCGGGATAAAAACTTTCACTAAACGTCGTTGACGTCTCCATTCATGTATATGATCTGAAATGTAAGTGGACGTTGACTTATTTAACGACGTTAATAATTCCGTGCCATTGTCATATCTGACTGGCAACTGAAAATGATTTAAAAACGAAGTAGCTAACTGACTAAAGTTATAAAAAGAGGCTCGCGGTAACTCGATGTACCACTTGGCCGCAAGACCAATTAGAGTGCGCTGGAAAAGTCGTAAACAAATTGAATCATCTGAAATGGAATTAGACACACACCAGAGGTGATAAGTCATCACATGGTTCGACGGGTCCTCTCTTGGCTTACCTTTGAACTTAGGAATATCACTGGGCAACTTATGCATCATTGGCGGCCAATACTGAAGATAGTTAATTGCATTGTTCGTAAGGCGCTTCAAGTCAGGCAAGTCCAAAGTTGTGATAAACGGTAATTGACGATTAGGGTCCCTAAAACTTTGGGTCTGTAGACCAGCCCCAGGAGGAGGATATCCAGGATAACTAGGAATTGGAATTGCATTTGGGATATTCTGTCCTCCTGGAAAACCAGGATTAACAGGACCATACTGGGGTTGCTGAGGTTGTTGATATGTATACCTAGGGTACA
>APFE030197980.1:13593-36514 GCA_000404065.3 Pinus taeda | reverse complement strand
TCTAAATTTTCATTTGTGCTCCTTTGTGCTTTCCTGACTCATGTGTTTTCCCACAGTTTCCACTCTAACTTATTCAACACATCCTAACGGGTGCCTCTCTATATGCTTTCATGCTACCCTCAGCCATTCATCCCATGTGCTACACATTACCCTTGTCTTCAGGGTAGACTTGTTCAATCATCTTGTGTGAGTTGATGAATACTTGACTAAACTAAGAGGGGGGGTGAATCAATTTAGTACATTCATGAACATTAGAATTATTTTCTTTAAGACTCATTAATTTAAATTTTAAATGATAAGCTTAGAAAATGATGATCAATAGATTGAATATGTTAACAACAAATAATAATCAAACCAAAAACATCATGTCAACACATATGGACACCATATATAAGTGGAAACCCATAAAGGGACAAAACCACAATTTTTTTATTGTTGTGACAAAAACACAAGCTCCTACTACCTTATTACATCTACTTTTCTATAGGATCCAACCTATAGGAGGCTACTACCTCAATTTTCTACAGGCTGCAACATGCAAGGAAGTTCCAACTCCAATATGTCTTTTTGTAGGCTACAACCCATAGGAGGCTCCTACTGTAACATGCTCCAACTTGATATTTATCAAGCCCCTACTTGAAAGGAGACTACAATCCCCTGATGCAAACAAGAAAAAACAATGCGTTGGTTTACCTAGACATCAATTCTGCATGTCTCCATCTTCATCTCTACCTCTTCTTCCCTTAAAATCTACTTTACATCAGCTTCATATATGAAAAGTAACTAAAGAATAACACCTCAATCAAGTCTCATGCATTCTATAACTCTCTAACTCTACTGCCCTTCAACATCACAGATTTTATAAATATTTTTCATTGGTTGTTTGTATTCCAAATAAGAATACGAAGTGAATAGACTTGACTCTTTGCCTTCCATTCATTCATTTCCAAGCTCTTCATATTTTGAATCTTAAAACATAAATAAGTGCTCTTCCACATATTATTTTAGTCATCTATAATGTTTAGGTATACCGATATCAACATAATTCCAAACAAAACATTATAATATTACAACGCATACACACAGTGCAAGCACTCTCTAATGTAAACAATATTCACGTAACATATAAAGGAAATGCAAGCATATGTATTCAAAATTCACTCTCCAAATCCATCTATACAATCAAATCCATATTTTCTTCACGACATTGACTCAAGAACCTTTCCTTTCATGTCATCGAGTCTTTCCTTTGTTGTTATGGAGCCTTTCCTTTGGTTTTAGGGATCTTTCCTTTCCATTGCATCACAACACTTCAACATCACAAAAAATTCTTCAGCATAGCAATCCCTACAACATCTATCCTACACATATTTTCCTTCACCATAGCCTTGCATCACAACAATGTTCAATCTCTTATCCTTTTCTCAATTGTCAGCAAACAACATATATCTATCAACATCACATTCTCACATACATATGGTTACCACACTTCTTTCTACTCCTTTTCTCCTTTTCCAACAATATTTGCAACATTATGTCTTCAAATCAACAACATACTTACTCACCTCACTAGTATCAACATCATAACTACCATAGTAATCATAAAAATTCAACATAAACATATGAAAGAAGTCTCATCTTCTATGTGATCTTCTCTGCAACATCGCAGTATAGAAAACATAAAAAGTAAGAATAATACCTCAAGGGAACAAGCATAATAACATAAGAATAATAATTGTAACAACCATAGAGTCATGTATGCCTCTCAGAATCTTGTTCCTTCTTTTTCTTGTTGTTTCTCATTTGCAACTCCTTTTTCTTTTTTATTCCTCTGCCCAAGTTGCTCCTATACTTACTTTGCCATAAATAAAAATAGTGCCCCTTGATGCTTCACATGTCATAAAAATGCAAAAAATTTCTAAGGATTGTGCTTTTTATCATTCCATCATATGTTTACTACTCTCATTTACCTAATATGATTATTCTAAGTGTCTTTCCTATGAGGTCGGGTTTGTAAATATGAATCAAATTGTTGTTTTTAATTAAGACAGAATATGAATATATACAAGGAGAGGGAGACTATTTGGTTTCATCTACCAATGTCTCTTCATCTTCTAACTTCCTTTGTTTTTTGTTATTTACAATTTTACTTAATTTTTCCTAATCCCAAAGATTTGGTTTCAACATTCCCCCCCTTAATTAGCGTCGTTGTTGGTGAGTCCAAGCATCATTATGAATCTTTCAAACTTTTCCCTTGCAAGCGCTTTGGTGAAAATGTTTGTAATCTGCTCATTTTTGGAACAATGTCATAGGTGGATTGTTTTGGCCTCAAGATGATGTCAAATCAGATGGTATATTGTATTGATGTGCTTTGTTCGATCATGAACTTTTGGGACCTTTTCCAATTCATTGTAGAAGTGTTGTTAATTAAAAGAGGAGTTGAATGTACTTGTTTCTCCTGCAATTATTCCAGAATTTTCCTAAGCCACTCTTTTTCCTTTGTTGCTTTAGTTGCTACCAGAGAATCTGTCTTAGTTGTGGAATCCATTGCAAATGACTGTTTGTGTGACCTCTTGGAGACAAATCCTAATCGAAGACTCGTAACATAACCTAAAATAGATACTTTTGTTTCTTTATCTCCATTAAAGTTTGAATCATAGTATCTAATCAAGCTAAAGTCACCCACATGTGTATACTTGAGTCTAAAGCCTTGACTTCCCTTCAAGTACTTTAGAACTCCTTTCGCATTAGACCAATGACCCTCATAAGGCATTGGTCATTATTTTAATTTTTCATCGGTGTTAAGATAGGATGGTGAGGATCAAGTTCATATAAACTACTATGATATTATCCTATTCTATAGTTCTAAGTGAAAAACAATTAAATTATGCCAAAACCTACTTACACCTAGCACAAAAACTACTTATATATCAATAAAAAGTATAGCATGTTATATGATGAACTTGTTTTTTATTCTATTGTTTCTTTGATTTATCCAAGTCCACTTAATTGTTAGGTGGATAGCACGTAGTTCAATGTTTGACTACAAATCATTTTGAGAGTCAAAAGGACATCGTTGACTTTACTTTGCAAATTATTTCTTAGCATGTTGATTAACCTATCTTTGTATTTTTTCTATTTCAACATATAACGTTTTCCAAGTTTTTCCACAGAATATAATGTCTTACAAGTTACAAGCTATGTTTTTTTTTTTTTATTTCAATTTCAATTTATATCTTGTTTATATTTCTTGGTTGCACAATGGTATGAATAATTAGAATTCTACCCATGCACATCTTTCCCATGCCTTTCTTGCCACTGGTTTTCCCTGTGTAGTGATATGCAGAGATCTTACATCCCCTCTCCTTGATCTCTTATGTGTTTTCATGACAAAGTTGTAGCTTTTCATCCTCAGACCTTAGAGACCTTTGATTCTCATGACCATGTGACTCCATGACCTAGCACCCAACGAACCAATGGGAGACCTCTTTCCACTTCAGCCCAACCCTCACTCACTTCTATCCCATTAGTTATAATGCTCCCCACTTCCACATAACCTCCCCACCTGGGTTTTCCTAGACATCTAATGGAACTTTTCTCACCTACTCGCCCACCTCTTTGTACTCTTTATATTTCTCTCTATTCATTACCCCCTTCTTTAGATTCCTTCACCTCCTATTTCTCTTTGGATTCCTTGTTGGCAATTGAGGGTATGCTTTCATATATTTACTAGTTCATGGTATCTCATATTCCTTTAGCAGACAAAACCCTTCTCTCATTTTCTCACAATGCTAGTCTACCCTCCATCCCATATTCTCTCATGATCCCTATGTAGACCACCATCTCATTCAAGGATGGTATTTTTATGTTTTATCTAACCATATTTGTTAGATACTTGCCCCCTTTATCTTGCTTCTAGTCTCTTTAGTTGACCTCTTTTAAATATGCCCTACTATCCTTAAATTATTTGGAAGGAAACCTTTGGTTGCTAACCCCATTTTATCGAAGATCCTTGACATGTCCCTTGAAATTTTGATTCAGCCCCATGACCTAATTTTATTCCAATGAGTGGAAAGCTTTATATTTCTTTGCCACATCTCCCTCCATGACCAAACATTGTACCAATGGTTCTAAGAATATTGTGGGTACTATCAACACAATAAATGCATATTGTATTTTATAGGAGAGAAGAATTATATATTTCTCTTTGGGGCACACCAAAACTATTTTGATGCGCCCTATTTCTCTGACACTCTAGTATACTTTATGACCTTAGTTCTCATTCCATGTTCATCCATATGGACACCCTTTGTGATGTTATAGGACAACTTAATTTCCTTGTCAACTCCCTCTCATCTTCCTTGTCATGTTTTTTAGTACTTGCCCATCCAGCAAGAAAGTTGAGAGACAAATATGTTAGAAAATCAAAGGGTTTTCAAGTCATTTATTTAGGGTTCCCACTAGCATAGTCCCACCATATGATCCAACCAATCCCTAAATTGGGGTCTAGTAATATTTCAATTAATTATTAGATAATCAAAGTGGGTCATAATTTCTAAGCTAAATTCTATGACTCTTCATAGGATATTATTAGAGATACTTGAGGAGAGACCTCTTTGGCTCAAGGTTTAAGGAAGGATTTTGACTTCAATATCCAACAATAAACCATATCCTCAACATTTATCCCATCATGTAGGAGAGAAGGAACTTCTCTTAAAAAGTATTCTTCTACTTTGTAGGTTTTTCAATGTTTTTTGATGTTATCTTGAGGAAGGCATTGTTCCATGGATGAGATTGGCATTTCAAATATTTTTTTTACCTACTATTATATATCTATTAGTTTGTTCTTAGTTGTCTCCAAATAAGGAATACATTTTCTAGTTTAATCAAGAAGACCATTGGGGTGAAGCATGGACATTCTTTCTCTCAAATTCCACTGCAAATTTGAAGTAGAGCAATTCTTTGTTTTGGTGAAAAGAAACTAGTTTTCATATTTTTCACTATAACAGTTGCAAAATTAAAGGAAACTCTACATAGTATGAGAGTGAGTATAAAATTAAGTCAACATAGGTTGACACATCCATCTCAAGGGCTTCAATCATAGGCTAAGGAGAAATGATATCTAGCCACAAACCTTGAGTAGTTGATCTAATGTGAAGAGAGGACGAGTTATCTTCCAATCTCTTATGATTTGATAAGGCAAAGATAGGGGGAGTTGTTGGCCAAGTATTTTATGATTTTTTGTGCATGTTAGATAATTATGTGATTTGACCTTAGGACATATCTAATCCCTAAGATAAGGTTGGAGACTTCTAGAGCATTGTTTTGGAGGGCCGCATACCTAGTCTACTACAAGAAAGAAGATTTCATACAATTTTGGATCAACATAGGAAAAGATATATGGAAGAAGTGTCTAAGGAAAATATGAATCATTGTTGGAGGCCACATTTAGGGCACCTTCGAGACAATCGTAGAATCCCTAAAGAGGGATAAAAAATTCTTAGGTCATATGCACATAACAATGACCTTATTGTTGGCGTTATGTTTCTGGTATGGTTATATGTTACAGATGTTGTACTTGATGGCAACACCCATGGCATGGCTCTCAATATGATGAGAATTAAGAAGTACGCAGGAGAAAAGTTCACGGAATTTTATGCAGAGAAAAGTTTATAAAAGTTTATTTCATGTGGAGAAAAGTTCACGGAATTTTATGCAGAGAAAAGTTTATTTCATGTGGGAAAACTTACCTTTGGTCCATGGTAGTTAGTCCTTGGAATTTGAACCTATGGTTTTTGGACCATGGCATCTCAACAGACGTGTTGATCCCTAGTATTGAGATGATGGTATTGGTTTGTTATGGTTTTGGCCCGTGGTATTGGTCCATGATTTGAGGAAGAGCTTGCCTATATAAAGCAAAGGAGATCATTTGGCTTGTGTATGCTTTTGGGTTGAATATCTTAAGATCTGAAATATTGGGTTATTGTTTCAAAAGCTCGATCTATATGAAAGTGAAGTGGAAAACGAATCTGTGAAGGGTGATCTCTCGAGCGCTGCAGCTGCGGAAGTGTGGAGGCGCCGCAGGAGACGCCACAGGAGGCATCGCAGGAGATGCCACAGGAGGTGCCATAGGAGATGCCGTAGAAGGCGCCACAGGAGATGCCACAGAAGGCACTGCAGGAGATGCCACAGGAGGCACCGCAGGAGACGCCACAGAAGGCGCCACAGGAGACGCCGTAGAAGGCGCCACAAGAGACGCCACAGAAGGCGCCGCAGGAGACGCCACAGAAGGTGCCGCAGGAGACGTCACAGGAGGCGCCACAGGAGACACCACAGGAGGCGTCACAGGAGACGCCATAGGAGGCGCCGCAGGAGACGCCACAGGAGGCGCCATAGGAGATGCCGCAGAAGGCGCCACAGGAGACGCCACAGAAGGTGCCGCAGGAGACGCTGCAGGAGACGCCACAGGAGGCGCCGCAGGAGACACCACAGGAGGCGCCGCAGGAGATGCTGCAGGAGGCGCCGCAGGAGACGCCACAGGAGGCACCACAGGAGACGCCACAGAAGGTGTTCTGGGTTTAGTTTTCTATTATTGTGGATCTGGTTATCTGGGTGACTTACTAGTACTTGATGATCATTTGATATTTATGGATCCAGTTTGAAAATTTATGAAAAGTGGTCCTTGAAAGAAAAGAAGTAGGGGGTTGTAGCTCCCTTCCAGGAGAGACTAGAAAACGAGAGAGAGTTGTAGCTCTCGGCAGGGTGCAGCCTGCGTACTGGTAAAGGACTGCACCAGTACAAGACCATTGTAAAAGGAGTTTCTAATTTGAAAGAAGATAGAGACATATTGCAGCAGGTGGTTTTCACCCACATTGGGTTTCCACCTTATATCTGGTGTTCCTTGACGTGACTGTCTGATTTTCTTGTTCATGCTCATTATTTATGGTACTGATATGCAAAAATAATTCAAAGTATAAATAAGGAAGAATTGTTAAAAGGACTAGATAATACTGATTCACCCCACCGCCCCCCCCCTCTCAGTATTATTTTCAACAAGAAGGCATTTCTTGCTCCACTGTTCTTGTTTCTTCTTCAATGCATCTCGACATCAATTCTTCAAACTCTAGAATTCAAACAATGTTGAGGACAGTGGTTCTATACATACCACTCAGGTGGGAGTACTCCAAGGGTGGTGAAAGTAAGTTCCCTGTCAGGAATGACTTCTCCAATCGAGAGTAGATCATTCTTGATCTCAGTAATCCTCAAGAAATAGGATTGAATGTCCTCGTCCTTGCCCTTCTTAATATTCTTCAACTTATTCTTGAGAAATAAAATTTGATTATCATTACTAACCTTGAACACATTGACCAACCTATTGTAGATCTCCTTGGAGGTCTTTAATTTAGAGATGTAGGCCACTAGATGCTTATCAATGGAATCCCTGATAATCTTCTTCGCTTTGACTTCAGCCCTATTGTACTTGGTCTTCACAACAACCATTGCATTTGAAGGAGGCTCTGGGATTTTACCTTGCACATAATCCATCACTTATTTTTCTTCCAAGGTCAAATCAAGAGACATCTTCCATCCATGATAGTCACATTTATCATGGAGCTTGTCTTCAGCAGGGAAGTAGGATGAGGAACCCATTGAGCCTTTTGTCCTTGTCCAACCATCTTTAGTGATTGCT
This sequence comes from Pinus taeda, assembly GCA_000404065.3. NCBI lineage: Eukaryota > Viridiplantae > Streptophyta > Pinopsida > Pinales > Pinaceae > Pinus > Pinus taeda. The sequence continues at coordinate 28,824 of APFE030197980.1, read as the reverse complement.
CTTTCACTCTTGCTTAGGTTTTGTCTTCACCTCAGCTCTGACACCATGTTAATTTTAGGCAACAATGGTATGTTCTATGCTTTAGAGCAATTTTACCTCAATTTCTTTATTAGCCCAGTATCAATATGTAGATTAGCAATCACATCAACATGATAGTAAAATGCAGATAGAACATAAACATAAACAATAGAGGACAAGCCAAGACAAGAGGACATAAGGTGTGACACCAGCCAGGGACAAACCCCAATGTGGGGAAATCCTTGATCAAATATTCTTTTAGCCTTCAATAGTTCAGCAGAGAGAGATAGTACAATTTACAAATCTGATAATTTATAACAACAACAAAAGAGCCCTAACTAGAAAATTCAACGTTGGTCAATAGGGAAGATTTGACCCTCAGCAAATCAGTCAACTTCAACCTCCAAACAGCAAGATAAAACAACCCTCAAAATAGTCAAATTCAGCCCAATCAAAGTCTAGTCAAACAACCAACCTGCGGTTAGCCCTAGTTGCAGTCAATGCTAGTCAACAATCAACTTTTAGCCTCGATTTATGTGCCCATAAATGCGTCCTGCCCAAATAGAGATAGATCTCACAAAAACATGGTCAAAGGAGGTCAACCCATGTTAGTCAACGCTTCGTCAAACCATCTAGAAATTCGGTCTCTTGAAATTTCGGCCTCCTTAAATTTGACTCTCCTAAAATTTTGGACGTGTGGAGAGAGAGAGGCCCATAAATCTATACCCAATCAAAGAGGAGAGAGGGAGAGAAGTGTGAAGATGAGTGTATCCAAATGAGGCTAAGGCATCATGTATTTATAGCAAAAGTTGAGGATGAATAGACATGACTGTTGGGCTTCTGAGCCTCCATAAGTTTGCTGGCTGACCTTGACAATTTGTCCATAATCAAAATAAATTCATAACTTCATTTGTACATGTCGGAATCAGATGATCTTTAGATCAATCCTACACCTATCAGAGAGAGGAATCCAAGAAAAATATCAGTTGTCATAAATAAGATGACCCATGTGGAGTTTGGCCATAGTTGTAAATTTTAACACAGTACACAAGTTTTTTAGGTGGAAACTCTTCTGGGAGAAAAACCATTGAATACTTTTTAATGTCTTAAAGATTACATCAACATGAAGCTCCAACATCGAAGATCCTCCAAAAATTACTGGAAGGATCCTCGAACCCCCTGGTTTATCAACTCCAACTAAAAGGATGCACCAATGCCTTATTTTTACCATCTCTAACTGGAAGGATGCTTCAACACCTTGGTTTTATCAGCTCCAACACCCTGCAAGCTCAACTTGCCCTAGCACTACCTTGCCACCCTAAAGTGTTCTCGGGCTCCAACCTAAAGGAGACTTCAATCTCTGCGTTGTGCCACCCAACCACCCTACTCAGCTAGCCATCACTTGCCCTTAAGGCTCAAATCTTCAATTCACCATAGTGGACCACGTTTCATATATTTTCAAACTAGATCCACCTCTGCTCATAAACAACATCAAGTCAATATATTGACTTTGCCAATCTGTAATATTGTTACAAGGTCATCAAAATTAATGCCAAATCTCTCTTCTCACCTAGCTCAACAGCTCAGCATTATACTCTCACTAGCAAACCCAACATCAATAAATTATGCCAAATACAAACCATGTCTCAACAACTCTGCTCAATTCATATACATGTCTTTGTCAAGCCTTAGTAGCATAGATAACTTTGCCAAGTTCACTGACACAATAGCCTGCTACATACGCTAATGGCGGTATACAGTTAGGATTCATACATTGGCATAACACTCTATTCATCAAATTATTCTACCCTCATATATCCACACATACATAAGTATAGCAGCTCTGCTCAACAAACACATGTCACAGCCAAACTTGCTCATCAATACATCACTTTCAGCAATACAAGAACTTTTTCATTAACAACTATACTTCTTGCAATTAGCAATACAATAACTCTCTCATCACCAGAATGATTCTCATCACTAGATTGGGCTTGTCATCAGAAAAACCCTCATTAATAGTTCAATACTTTAGACATCAACAAATGCAACAACTTCAATCATCAACATACTAACATAAACCCTAACTCAACATTCAAACTCTAGCAACAATCTTTGTTTGATACGCTTCAGTAATATTATGAGCTCAGTTGCTCAAATACATTAGATCAACAATATGAACCTTGAACCAAAAAGCACTTCAAGCTCTTGCAAACAAGATCAGAGCCCTTTGTTATGTCACACATCGTCAAACTCAGATATATGTGGTCATACTCAACCAAATGCTAGCAACCCAATTCAATACACTATAGAGGTCAAATGCTAGGTTTGTTAGTAGGTCTAACTTTAACTTGTTGCCACAAATTTTCCTTCTGCTACCACTCTATCCTTCAAACTTTTCTTGGTAGTATGTCCTTAATCAACCATTTATTTTTGTGACCAAAACCAACCCTTGATTAATGCTAGAATAGACCTTTGGCTGCAACTTAAATCTGCTGCCTAACTATGCTCTAGATCAACTTCTTAATGATCATTTTCTTCTGCCAAAGATATGGCCTAAACATATCTTTCTTTAGCATTAGGGCTCATCCTAAACAAGCTTCTTTAAATACTTAAGGTTATGATCAAGCTATCTTTCAATATTTCCTTAGATCAACCCCTAACCATGTTGTCGTTTACTCTTCAACAGACCTTAATTCTAACCACATACATGTCCTAATTTGGCCTCAAATCTTTCATCAATCAGATCTCTGGCAAGACCAAAACTTTACTTAATGCAGGCTGAAATTATGATTCAAAGATTATCCATTATGAAAATTTCAACATTGAAATCCTATTGCAACAACTGGAATTAATTCTTCTAATTGTTAATTAATTTAACAATTTATTTTCTACGACAAATATCAAATTAATCACACTACAACCTTCACAAATAAAAACACAAAAAATAATAGCACTGGAAACTGAGAAAATACTAGCGCACACACACATAAAAATGACATTGTTATTTTTGGACAAATGTCCCTGGAAAAACCCAATTTGGGAAAACAAATGTAGGAGAAAGGGTTTTATTAATATGCAATAGTGAAAGAAATTTTTGAGTACAACTAGATGTAGAAATCTGGAAATCCTACAAAAAAAAATACTGAAAAAAATCTAGTGAGGAATTTTCCTTACCCCACAGGCAAATTTGGGCTCTGATTGCAGCTCCAAGTGAGTCGTCCAAACTGCCTCTATGCAGGCCTACGTCACCCTAGAGAATTCATGTATTCCACTAGCTGAGAAATTGTCTCTTTAGCTTTCTAGAACCCTTTCTCGGCCTCTGAAACTGAAATTCGGCTTCTCTCCAACAAAATCGAACTACCCTCTAAAGGCTTCTATGTAGCTCTTGTGTCAGGTCAATGTGGTTCTTCTGCCTCTCTACAAAATCACTCGCTGGAACTGGAAGTATTCCTCCAGTCTCATTGTCCCTACCCCTCACTGTCTCTACTTCCTCACTGAAGCTCAAACTCTCCTACAACTGATTGCTGCTATTCTGGAAAATTGAATTATGCAAGTGTCTCTAGTGTTTCTGGTGTATTCTCCAAGTGCCCATCGACTTCTTCTTATAATCCTTTGTTGGAAAACCAACTACCAAGATTAAAAATTAATCAAGGACCAGGGTTATGTCTGAGTCGATCCGTGCGATTTTCTAGATGATTCACACCTTGACTTAATTAATTCTATTTAATTAACAATATTCCCTAAGTTTAGACTCAGGAAATATTTACAAATCGACTAATAATTTAACTAAGCCATCTCTAGTTGGAATTTCTAGAAATGATTTATGGGTTTTGGATATGACATTTATTCTAGCCTCTCCACCAAATTTTGTGGCTAGAACACATTGGATGCTACAAAAACTAACCCTCCCTCTTAGTGGGGACTGTGTTCTAGTGCTGCACACCCTGCCACAACATTGTCTCTGTACCATATCCTGTCACACTGCTGATGTCTGGATGTTGGTGACCACCAACCACCGTGCAATTTTGATGTTGCATCTGTGTTGCTATTGACATTGCCATACTACTACCAACTTTGCATTTGCACTGCAACTCCCTCTCATTTGTTTTTGGTGCAATTAAAACATCTACAACTGAGAAGCATCTGAAATATTGAATCAATTGTGTTCTGTATGATGCATCTATCTCCCTAGTCTTAACTGTCACTGGTATATGCACTGCCACTGAAGAATTTGTGTTGTTGCTGACTCTGCACTACTAATCTAATTTAGAATATTAGTTTGCAGTGCTAAGATCTTCCTCATATTATAAACAAAATGTTTTCATTGTGCTTAAGGATTCGTCAAGTTTTGCAAGTAAAAATAATAGTGTTTATGTTAATTTTATGAGCAATTTAACATAAACCAGAAACTGAACAACAACATAAACATATATAGAACATCATCAAAAACACATCACAACAAGCACATGATAAAGGAGTTCACCCCTCATGGGCTACGTCTCCTTGGTCCAGTTTCCAATGGCTTGGGCCTCTTTATTATGCTCAAAAGTGTAAAAATATGTATTTACAATGCTCAAATGCTTCTGAAACCTACTCCAATGAGTCCAGAATACTAAAAAATGGCTATCTAGCCTCTTTTTGCAACCAATTTGGTGGAAAACTTCCTTAGTTATGACTTCTGTCAGTCTTTCCACAATTTCCTCCTCCAAATCTAGCTAAATGCTAGTTAAGTTCATTATCTGGAGCTAATTCTGGCAGTTTCCCTGAAATTGGCAGTCCCGTCAACTTCCCCACCTATCTCGTGGTTAAGGCTGAGTAGTCACATAGTGGTTAGGTCCGGCGGTTAAGGAGACAATTCTTACAGCTCCATCACAGATTGCAATCGGCGAAGTCCATCGGCGTAGAAACCCATACATCAGGTGCTCTGCGGACCCACCGGGATTATTGAACATAATATATAAAATATCGCATCCAGGAATCCCATCGCAAATCGCAATCAGCGGAGTTCTACGGGCTTACGGTTTGTGAACAAAGCGACGATGTGTGATTGCGATATCGGCGGCCCTAGCGAAACATTAAACTGCAACTCATGATTTATTGCATCCGAGATATCGCAATTGGTGGAATTCCGGTGGTCTTAAGGTCTACGGGACTCTACCCTGTTGCAATTTGCAATTGCGATATCGCATCACAACCCAACACCTGCTGGGGGCCAATTCTTTAACATGACCAGCTTGCGATTGTGATTTGTGACATGCGGGGGCTAATGGTGGCTTGCCATTTGGCGTCTCCTCATTCCCTGAAGGGCCTTGCCCAAGATGATGTCACGGATATCTAACAACACAACGCCAAGCTCCACTTCATCTATGAATTTTGCAGTGATTGCGAATTTAATTTACGATTTTCATAACCTACAATTGCGCATTGTCACACACCCATCCAGGTGGATACAGTTTATGATGTGGAACGATTTCCATATTTAAACTCTTGACAATTTTTTCTGAGATAAGATTGGCTTGAGAGCTGCAATCAAACAACGTATCGATCTTATTATATTTCGATATCACCCTTATGTGAAACCATTCTATTCTCCTCTTTTCATTTGGAGTTTCATTATGGGAGTTTGAAGAACTAATGCTGGAAATGCATTCCTTTCCTTGAAACCCCATGGTTGTGATTTTTGTTTCATCACCCAATTCGGATCCCAAATCCTCTTCTTAAGTGATTGCAGATGTCATTTATTTTCCTTTGTTGTTGAATTTCTTTGGTTTCATTTCAGGATGAAGCTTCCAACAATGAGCTTCATCGTGGCCCTGTCTGGAACAATGTTTATAGTTTGTTTTCTCTCTTTCCTTTTTAATGGATGCATTTTCCTTTCCCTTGAAACCCTTTTCTTTCTCTTTACCCTTAAACAACTTTTTACTACCTTCTTCTGAGATGTTTTTCCCTCTTGCCTCAAGATGAGTGGCTTGCACACACACATCATCTAGATTATTGGGATTAAACATTAAGATAGTGTTCCTAAGGTAACTGTGTAAACCCCCTATGTACTTCAGCCATGTGTCGTGTGATTGCAAATCTACACCTAACATCAAAGACCTTTTTCTTAATTCTTGGGTGTAATCTTGTACATTTTGATCTATAAGTTGTCTAAAGTTATGCTAATTCATGATGACTTTCTGCATATAATCTATAGGGTAGAATTGTCTTTTGATTGCAGCAATGAAATCATTCCAAGAAATAGAGATCTTACCATGTTTTTTAATCTCCTCTTGGGTCTTTGATTCCCACCACACTAGTGCGGCACCCTCCATTCTCAAGGAAGCTAACTGAATCTTTATGTCATTCTCTTGAAGGTTTTGAATTCTTTAACAGACCTCCAACTGACAAATCCAATTATCATGCTTCTCTGCATTCACTTCACCATTATACATAGATGGCTTGAATTTAACATCAAGTTTTAAAAAAGGTGTTTTACCAGTTCCTTTTGAAGAATGATAATGAGTATGAGTAAGGGTTGTGTTAGTGGAAGAGGGTGAAGATGCTTGTGAAGAAGAAGATGAAGAATATGGTGGAGAGGGTGGAGGTTTGTCACCATTCCCATTACCTCATTTTCCATTACCTCCTCCCGAAGAGCCTTCTCCTTTGGGAGGTTTGGAACTTTATCCTTGCAACTTGGTATTCCTCTCTTCATAGAGTACCTTCACCATCTCTGTCATATCAAAGAAATCCTTTCTAAAGGTCTTCTCATCTTCTGTCATGTTTGTAGGTTATCTTTCATGAGACATGATCTTTGGAGTCTCAACTACAACTTGAGGTTGAACTGGTGTTGGAGATTGTGGCAACCTTGCTCTTCTTCCCCTTGACCCAACTTCAGGGCTTCCAACCAACTTTCCTTCACCTCTTTTGAGCCTTAACTTTGTAAGAATGACATAAACTTGCAAACAATTAAATCCTTATTTCACAAAGAAAACCTAGTGCTCTGATACCAAATTGATCTGATTTAGAATATTAGTTTGCAGTGGTAAGATTTTCCTCAGATTACAAACAAAATGCTTTCATTATGCTTAAGGATTTCTTTAATTTTTGCAAGTAAAATGAAGAGTTTTTATGTTAATTTTATGAGCAATTTAATGTAAACCAAAAACTTAACAATAGCATAAACATATACAAAACATCATCAAAAACACATTACAACAAGCACATGATAAAGGAGTTCACCCCTTCTAGGCTACATCTCCTTGGTCCAACTTCCATTGGCTTGGGCCTCTTTATTATGCTAAAAAGTGTAAAAAAATGGTGTTTACAATGCTCAAATGCTTCTGAAACATACTCTAATGAGTCCAAAATACTAAAAAATGGCTATCTAGCCTCTTTTTGCAACCAATTTGGTGGAAAACTACCTTAGTTATGACTTCTGTCAATCTTTCCACAATTTCCTCTTCCAAATCTTTCTAACTTCCAGTTAAATTCATTATCTGGAGCTAATTCTGGTAGTTTTGCCGAAATTGGTGGTCTCGCCAACTCCCCCACCTATCTCTTGGTTAAGGCTAAGTGGTCACATGGTGGTTAGATCCAGCAGTTATGGTGACGGTTCCGACAGCTCCATCGCAAATCGTAATCGGCGAAGTCCATCGGCATACAGACCCATACATCAAATGCTCTGCGAACCCGCCAGGATAATTAAATATAATATACAAAATATTGCGTCTGGGAATCTCATCACAAATCACAATCGGCAGAGTTCTGCAGGCTTACTATATGTAAACAAAGCGACGTTGTGTGATTGTGATATCGACGGACCCAACGGAACATTAAACTGCAACTCCTAACTTATCGCATCGAGGATATCGTAATCAGCGGAGATCTGGTGGTCTTAAGGTTTGCGGGACTTTGCCCCATTGCAATCACTGCCCCATTGCAATTTGTGATTGCAATATCACATCAAAACCCAGTACTTGTCGAGGACCGATTCTTTAACATGACCTGCTTGCAATTGCGATTTGAGACATGTGGGGGCCAATGGCGGCTTGCCACTTGGATCCTCCTCATTCACTGAAGGGCCTTGCCACATCATCTAATCCTGCCATGTGTCCAAGTCAAACCTGAAATTTGACTTGCTCTAAATTCTGCATACGAGCTCAAATTTGAGTGTCGTTCACACCATTGGAATCAGAATGACGAGCTCTTTAATCTGAAGCTAAGTTTTTCAAGTTTCTGACACTTTGATTTTTAAGCATAATTTTGAGCACCTGATCAACTGGGCTCCCCAACATCTGACTGCTTCTTGTCTGCAATTGTCACTTTCGTACTAATTGCATCAACTGTCATTGATCCATCCTGCCACTAAATACTGTGGACCCCAAAGCTAGGTAATGATCCATGAGGTGGATTCCTCAAGGACCCTGCCCATCTCTGTAACTCTCTAGGGCTACAACTCCAAGTCACCCGGCCTCACTCTTGGAGGTATAGTTCTCATCATCGTAAATTATTCCTCCAACCTAGAGGAAAACTTTTTGATCTCAGCTTATGCTGCCTATTGGTCTTTCTTTTCCTGCTTGTCCTTCTTTGTGAGAGGACATTGAGTATTGTAGGGGAAAAACTCGCCACACCTAAAGCACTTAACCTTTGACATGTCCTTCTTTTTATTTTTCTCCCCTTATCCCTGATTGGGACCCTTAGATGTGAGAATCACATTCTCCTCCTTCACACCCTTCAATCCGCTGCTACTGTTGCCACTAATGTTTCTCTTTAGAAGAACTCACCTCAACTCCTCCTGCGGCAAGTCAAATGATGTCATGTCCCATTCTGGTAGCTTGCCTCAGCCTAACATACTTTGCTGAAGACTTGCCAATCCTTTGAGACATTGTTCATTGCCAACCACACTAGCTCTGTTGGTTGAGGCATTGCCCCAACAACTGCAAGATGATCTTAGAATTGAGGAATGGATTTATGCCTTCTCCCTTCTGCATCCTAATGCATCGCATATTTTCTTCGAGGAACATATTTCGTTGCCCGGAAGTACCCTAATATAGCTAGGCGAGAGCATCCAACATTTTTTTGGAAGTATCCTTGCCAGATATATGAGAAACTATATGGTCCCAGACTCCATCTAGGATCAACTGCTTTGCCTTGACCATTTCCCTCTAGTATTCCTTCAGTTGATCTACATCCTGACCTTTCATATAACATAGTTGGAAGAACCCTCCAACATATCATGATCTCTAAGTCCAACTGTGGCCATCTTTGATTTGTAGAAAACTCCCTCTTTCCTTCTGCTCAATTGCTTCTCTGCTACTCACACTCCCTTATGGAATGCACAGATATGCTAGCTGCTACTTCCAATCTACAACTGGAAAATCGAACCTCTGAGACTCAAAGTTCCCTGAGAGAAATTTTCCCTCTGTTGTATGTGCTTTTCTCTTACACCCAATGTTGATTTTACTACTGCAAAACCCTCCGCGTCCAACCAGAAATCTGCTTAGTGAAAAATTTGAGTTGTTGCTACTCCCTCTGACTATTGGAATCACTATCCCAGAAAACTTGACTTTTCTTCCAACTTGCAAATGAAAATTGAAATATTGACCTAGCAATTAAGCCGACTTGTCAATGAACTGTGCAACCTCTAGGAATTTTGGCCTGTTATTCCTACTGAACAATGAAATTCCCTTCTTCGCTTCTAAGCTTTCTAGTTGATCACTCATGCTTTGATATCATGTGAAAATTTCAACACTGAAATCCTATTGCAGTAGCTGGAATTAATTCTTCTAGTTGTTAATTAATTTAATAATTTATTTGTTACAACAAATATCAAATTAATCACACTGCAACCTTCACAAATAAAATTGCGGAAAATAATAGAGCTGAAAATTCAGAAAATACTATCACATACACACATAAAAATGACATCGTTATTTTTGGACAAATATCCTTGGAAAAACCCAACTTGGGAAAATCGGTGCAACAACGAGAGTTTTATTAATATGCAGCGTGGAGAGAAAATTTATGAGTACAACTGGATGCCGAAATCTGGCAATCCTACAAAGAAAAATACTGGAAAAAATCTAGTGAGGAATTTTCCTCACCCCATGGAAAATTCTGGATTTTGACTACAGTTCCAAGTGAGCCATCCAAACTGCCTCTATGCAGACCTGTGTCACCCTAACGCATTCCCTTTCCACGCAGAACCTGAATCAACTACTCTTGTAGTTGTCTTGTTTGCCACTGGCTGCGAAACTATCTCTTCGGCCTTCTTGGACCCTTTCGCAGCCTCTGGAACTGAAACTTGACTTCTCTCCAGCAAAATCAAACTACCCTCTAGAGGCTTCTATGAAGCCCCTATGTCAGCCTCATTGTGGTTCTTCTACCTCTCTGCAAAAGCACTCGCTAGATCTGGAAATCACCCCCCAACTTCATTGTCCCTGCCCCTCATTGAAGCTCTAACTCTTCAACAACTGACTGCTACTACTATGGAAAATCGAAGTCTCCAAGTGTGTCTAATGTTTCTGGTGTGATCTCCAAGTTCCCATCGACTTCTTTCTATAATCCTTTGTTGGAGCACCAACGACTAAGATTAAAACTTAATCAAGGGCCAAGATCATATTGAGTTGATCTGTGTGAGTTTCAAGATGATTCACACCTTTACTTAATTAATTCTTATTAATTAACCATATTCCTTAATTTTGTAGAAATTAATGTGTAGATTCAATATTTCTCATGAAATTTACTAAATCACAAGACTTGAAGCTACTCTACTGATCTATGGAAGTTGATTCACCATCTAAAACAAGAATCATAGACATGCAAAATGAAACATCACACATGCACAAAGATTTATCTAGGGGAACGCAACTGCTCAAAACCCCTTACTATCTATATTGCATTAATCAGAGAATATAGAAGAAATATAATGTTTTCTCAAGCCTGAGTGCACCCTGCAAGTGTATAGTCTATCCCCCTGCCTGTCTGATTGAACCTAGCCCAACACTTAGCCAATTTCAATCCTTCCCAAGCTCCTTTCCTTGCGTTGTTCCCTTGTGAAATTGCCCCTAATTTTTAGGAATTTCATGCCAAGGAATTGCACAATAACCTTAGGTCAATCTATGACTGCATGCACCACCTGTACACATGGGAATATGCTACAACTAATAGGACACTGCCTTGGAATCTCCATCTCAACTGGGAAACTTGAATTCTTTGCATGCAAAAACTATTTTGGGTTGATTGATCAATTAATTGGTTGATCACTGAGTATGGTTTAAGTTCCACTTCCACAACTTGACCTCCACTAGTTCTTCTGACAGTTAGAACAAGTTAAACTGATAATAACTCAAATTAACTAAAATAAATTGCTACAAATTAGCAATAAATCATGTAGAACTGAACTCAATCTTCCCCAACCCAAATTTAGTGATTTAACTGAGTGATAAGAGCCATGTCACCTCAATTAACTACCTCCAAGTATTCTGCTGAAATAAAAATATGAATTTTAATCTAGTTTGACCAAGGCAAAGTCAAAACTAGATTATCAACCACCCCTATCCTACACCCACGGAACTCGAATTTTCCTCTTGAAAAAGTTTGTCAAAATATATACATCTTGTTCCTTTATCAGAATGTACTGCAACAACATAATTCGCCTCTACACACAACTCGTAAATGGTAATATCGAATATCAATATGCTTGGATCGATTGTGAAAAAAAGGATTCTCAGAGAGTTTTATATAACTTTGATTATCATAGTAAATCACAGTAGGATCCATCATCTAACCAAATAACCCAACAAGAATCTTTCTCATCCAAATTTCCTCACATGTTGCTTGACTTGCAGCATGTACTCTGATTCTTCTTAGCTAAGTGTCGCAAATATCTACTTCCTATTGTACCAAGAAACTGTTGTTTACCCAACACAGAAAATTCTTCCTGATGTTCTCTTCCTATTTGATGGACTCCATGCCCATTCTACATCTGTGAATCCTTGCAACTTCACTTCCTCTATCCATTTGTACCAAAGACCAAACTGAGTAGTGCCTTTGAGGTATCTCAACACATGCTTTTCTGCCTTCCAATATAGTTTTGTTGGCTTAACCCTTGCTTGACAAAGTTGTTTAAGTGCATAACACATGCCTAGTTGTGTGTTCACCAAACACATAAGTGAACCCACAAGCTACTTGTAAATGGTAGCCTCCATTACTTCACCTGAAGTAACATTGTCTTCCCTCCAGTTTCCTGCTAAAGGAGTATCCATGGGTTTGCACCTGTCCATGTAGAACCTCTGAAGTATCTCGTTGGCATACTTTCCCTGAGAGACAAATAGTTCCCCATCACCTTGCCAAACTTCCAATCCAAGGAAGTAGTGCATGAGGCCCATGTCCTTCATCTCGAACTCTCTTGAAAAATCCTCTTTGCAAGAGTTGATCAACTTCTCATCATGGGTTAAAATTAAATCATCGACATACAACACAATAATCAATAATTTATCTTCAATCACAATGTGATAAATCTTTACATCTGCTTCAATTTTGTTGAAGCCCAACCCCGTGAGATAGTTTTCAATCCTCGTGTACCAAGCAACAGGTGTTTGCTTGAGTCCATACAACAGTTGCTTGAGTCTACACACATGTGAATCTTTGTCAAAGGTCTCAAACCCTTCCAATTGCTTAATATATACCTCCTCCACAATAACTCCATTGAGGAATGTTGTCTTCACATCCATTTGGTGGATCTTACACCCCATCTACACTGACAATGCTAGAATTGACCTAATGGATGAATACCTTGCTACTGGAGCAAAGGTCTCCTCATAGTCAATTCCGTCAACCTGAGTGAACCCCTTGGTCACAAATCTAGCCTTGTGCTTCTCTATGCTCCCGTCTGCTGCATGTGTTACCTTGTAAATCCATCTCAAACCAACCATTGATTTGTCTGTTGGTCTTGGGACCACTTCCCAAACATTGTTTCTAACGATAGAAACATATTCCTCCACCATAGCATTAACCCATACTGGTTGCTCTACAACTTCCTCAAATGAGGGTGACCTAGTCTCTACAAGTTCACTCATTAGATCCATGTATCCAATGTACCGATATGGTGACCTCCTCTGCCTGTTTTGTGATGTGGGTGCTCCCACTTTCTCTTTAACAGCATGCAATAATATGTTAGCTTCCCTGGTTCGCTTCCTTTTTTCTCTGGATGTCTCTGCTTGAGTGGATGTCTCCACTCTCTGCTCCTCTGCCTGTGGCTGCTCTACAACTTCTTGAGGTTCTTCCTTTTGAGCCAAAAGCTCCTGATTAGGTTGTAACTAAAGCTCCCTCTTAAGAGAACACCTCAACGCCTTCTTCTCATCAAATTTCATATCCCTTTTGACCACTGTCAACCTGAGGGATGAAAAGTACACACGATAATTGTGAGGTGTTTCTGTGTACCCCACAAATATGCCCAACTTTGATGTTGGCTCTAGATTTTTCCTTGCTTCATTGGAAACATGACAATAAACTGATAATCCAAAGATCCTGAGATGTGACACATTTGGTTTCTTTTCTGAAAAAACTTCCTCTAGTGTACTCATGCCAAGAATCCAATGAGGACTCTTGTTCTGCAAGTAGACCATTGTGTTGCATGCTTCAACCCGCAAGTGCAATGGTAGGCTTTGGTCATCCAACAACACCCTTGTTGCTCCCACAATACTTCTATTATTCCTCTCAGCCACCCCACTCTGTTGTGGGTTATGGGATGTTTTCAACTCTCGTCAAATTTCTTCCGTTGCACATAAACTTTTAAACTCGTTTGACACATACTCACCTCCATTATCACTCTTGAGAGTCTTCACCTTCTTGCTCATTTCTTTCTCAACAAGTGCTTTAAATTTAACAAATTTGGAGAAACATAGCTATCGATCAAATGTTAACTATTACCTCAAAACGAGAACTCTAGCAAAAAAACCTCCAAAAAACATGAAAAAACAGTCTGAAAACAAAAACTGTTGATTCTGCATCATTATTTTTTCAAAGTAAATTTCAATATTCTTTTAAAATAACAGTAAAAAAAAATAAAAGTCATTTTGTTTGGTGCAAAAAACACCTTGAAAGCTAAAAGTGTTGATGCTAGAATAAAGTTAATTAATTTTATTTTATTTTATTTTTATTTTGGGTAAAATTTCAACATATTTTAGCAATGGTGTTAAGGATAACATATCAAAACTCCGAAAAACCTTAAAATTGTAACAATTTTCAAGCATGTAATTAAAGATAAATATCATGTCTCTGAAAAGCCTTAAAATTCTAACAATTTTCTGTCATGACGTTAAAGATAAAATACTTATAATTGTTTTTTATCTTAACATTAAAGATAAAATATCATGACTTATAAAAACCTTAAAATTTTGATAATTCTTCAACCATGGAATTAAACCAAATATCACAACTACAAAAAACTATAAGTTATCAATATATTTCAACCATGGCATTATGGAAAAATATATGACTAATTTAAAAAAAAAAATGAACATTTGAATAAAAGAGTCATTATACCAAGAGTAAATTCTTTTTTAAATGCTAAAAGTATAGCTATTTTAAAATCTTAGTCTACGGCAACTTGACACATTGCAACAAAAATTTAAAAATCAACCATCAAATTGACATGTGGTGTTGGCAAACTTGACCTATTACAATGAAATCTTAAAAATCAACCACGAAATTAATACGTTGTGGGGTAGTTTTGTTCATTATAACGATAACTTTAAAATCAACTATTAAATTGAGAGAAAATGAGGTCGAGTTGCTAGTTGGTGGTTGACACGAACCATACGAAAAAAAATAAAATAAAACAAAATAATAAATAAGTAGATAAATAAATAAAAATGAAAAATACAAAACAAAACAAAAATTAAAAGATTGAAAATAATTAAAAGTAAAACAAAAAACAAAAAGTTAAAAAAAAAGAGTTGTCTTTAGTGCGACTTTTTGGACTTTCCGGTGCCGGAATCCATCAGAAAAATTTGAGATCAAATCTTGATTTGTGTTATTTAAACTAGTTTTTTCCATTGTATATATGGATTCAGCACCTTGAAAAACCTTTATTGCACTTCTATTGTGCAAGAGTTAACCATAAAGCTTGTGATTTCAATAAATTCCTGCTGAATTTTAAAGAAATTACATCGTAAAAACCCACCAGAAAAGCTTTCAAAAAGTCGCACTAAAGACAATTCGTTT
>APFE030197980.1:0-12714 GCA_000404065.3 Pinus taeda | reverse complement strand
AAAAAAAATCAGCCCTAGGCCTCCACCCAAGAGCCAGCCAAGCTAGCCTCCAGGTTGCTCGATCGACCCTGGGGCGACCCTCAAGCACCCGCCCGGTTAAGGGTCGATTCTCAGAATTGGTTCTCAGCTAAGCGGAGGCGTGAGGTCCACCCTAGGGCTGGTCAAGCGGCGAGGATGCAGCTCAGGCGGCCCTCAGGCCCCTGTCTGGCCAAGGGTCAGTTCCCAGAATCACCCCTCAGCTACGTGGGGGCCTGAGGGCTACCTCAGGGATCGCCGAGCTGGCCCGAAGGCCGCTCAGCAAGCCCTGGGGCGGCCCTCGGGCCCCCACATGACTAAGGGTTGATTCTGGGAATCAACCCTCAGCTAGGCAGTGGACTGAGGGCTACCCCAAGGCTCGACCCTCAGTTAGAAGATGGCAAGAGGGTCGCCCCAGGGTCGACTGAGCTACCAAGAGGCCAGCTCAGTCGGCCCTGGGGTGGCCCTCAAGCCCCCGCTTGGCCAATGGCCGATTTTTTTTTTTGTTAATTTAATTTTAATTTTTAATTTTTTTATTTAAATTAATTTTAAAAATAAATAAATATAAAAATTTAAATAATTTTTATTTTTATTTTTTATTTTTTTTTTAAATTTTCAAAAAAATATTTAATAATTTTTTATTTTTTATTGTTTTATAATATTAATAATTTACGATCTCTATACGGTAATAATTCACGATCTCTCTGCGGTAATAGAAAAACAATCTGGGGCATGTACGTCTGCGGTCTGGCTTGCTGATATCAAGTACACGCATTCCTTATATTTTTCTAATACATATATGTTTATATATTTTCAAATATGAATAATTCACCACAATTACCAAAGATTACCAAAGATAAACCTAGCACAATTACTCTACAGAGCCTCTAGAGTATATAGAGTCTTTAGAGAAACGTAGAGAAGAAAGAGAAGTCAAGCGACAAATAGAGTTAGCAGCCATGCTGGAAAATAAATTCACATCTCTTGAAGACAAGATCCAAAAACAAATAGAAAATAAAATAGAACTATTGGAGAATAAGATGGAGGCAATGGAGACTAGGTTGCAGGTTATAGAAAAACAAAACCAAGATATGAACCAAACATCCCAGCAAGTAGATGCTGATACTTTAGAAAGTCTTAAAATGAAGGACATGATTAAAGAGCTAGAAGAAAAATTTAATAGTAACCTCACCCTAAATAGTGTGGCAGGTAAATTAGATATCAAACCAATTAAAGATGGAATGAAAAAATTGATAGAATTAGACCATGAGCATAACAAAAAGGCCTTGAACCTTATAACCTTTGGTTTGAAAGAGGAGGTAGACGAGGATACTTTAGCCATAGCACAAACAAAATTACATAACAAATTACAAATTGAAACACCTTGTCTCACAGAAGCAACGAGGTTGGGGAAACTAACTAAGAATAAAGGAAGGTTGATCCGAACAAAGGTGAGCTCTACTAACCATAAGTATGACATACTTAGTAAAACATCAAGTCTAAAAGGAACGAGAATATTTATAAATGAAGATCTCATTCCAAAAGATCAAGCAAAATTGAGAAAGGAGGTTCAAAAGGTAAAGGAAGCTAGGAAGGAACGAAAATGGGCAATAATCAGAAATAGAAAAGTCGTTATTCGAGATAGAAACCAAAAAGATAATAATAAATAGCAATTCAACATGCTCCAGATTCTTTCTTGGAATTGTCGGGGCTTTCCATGGAACAAAGGCCCAAGCTAAGCTGGATCTCGGATGATGTTGATATTATTTTTCTTGTTGAAACTTGGGAGCACGAAAAATCTAAGGTCCCTAACATAGATGGCTTTACATTATGGTCTACCTGGAATAAGCGATCCTCTCATAGAGGCATTGGGGTTATAGCTTGTTACATTAAGAACATCTCTCCCCATGTTAGGATTTATAAAAACGACCCTTACAACCAATATAGTTGGATAGAAATTACTGACATTTATAATAAAACTACCTACATAGCAATCTGTTATTTCCCCCCCATCAATTCTAACTTCTATAAGAAAAAGAATCTAGATAAAAATAGTCCTTACAATGGTTTAGAGAATGATATTTCTAGCATAAGGAATGAAGGCAATATCCTTTTAATGGGTGACTTTAATGCACGAACTTCAAGAAACCAAGCTATTCTTCTAAGCAATCATTCCAACCCTAATCCTCTTTTGTTAGATGAAGACCTTCCTCTAGTAGCCGGTAAAAAAAGAGCTCTGAAGACCTCGGGAATAATTTGTTTGTGTCGAAGCTAGTCAAACTTTGTAGTGCTCAAGATCTCATAATTTTCAACAGTCTAAAGAAGTGGCACAATTCTAGCTAGATGACCTGCATCCATGGGCTTGGTAGCAACATGGTAGACTATGTTATCTCTGATCTCCCTCTATACAACGAAATAACAAATTTTGACATCTTAAATGACCACAAGACTGACTCTGATCATAGGCCTCTACTTATAACTCTCAATTTTGTCATGCATAGAGATCCCATAGAAGATAACCTTATAGCCAAAAGAAGTTAATCTTTGATAGAAATAAAAAAGATCTCTTTCTAAATGAATTAAAAACTAATTTGCTTCCTTTATCTAGTATAGACAACATAGAAGATCTCTATCATAATTTTACTACAACCCTCTCATATTCTATTAACATTTCTCAATTGAGTTTCAAGTAATTAAAGAAATAGCAAAACCAACCCATGGTATTGACAAGATTGAAAAGTTGCAAGGACAGAAATTAAGGATTGTGTTAAGAATCTTCTTAAAATTGGCAAGATAAAATATACAAGCCCTACTAAAAGGAAAAAAAGGCAGTATATTCGTAAAAAGACAAGAGAACTTTACACATATCTAAGGTAGCTTCCTAAGAAATTCTGGAGGTTAGTTCTAACTAGGAAAACTAAACCATAATATAAAATTGCTTTACACGACTGGAATTCCTAATCTTAAAAAGCTTTTTGACTCAAATGTCATGATAAACTTTGAAACCCTGCTCACAACGAAAGAGTTTCTCATTAGGGAAGACATTGATTTTGGGGTTAATCACGTTGGCTAATGGGAAAGCTAAGGACTTAAAGGTATAGCAGGTGAAAATCTTAATAAGGAGCCTTTCCTCATCCCCCCTCATTCACAAGCTTTTCAACAAGCAGTCAAGCAAGGGTTCCCTAAACCATGGACTCAAAGCCTCATTATCCCTATTTTTAAAAGTGGGGATACAAATAACCCCTCTAATTATCAGACAATTATGATCAGTCCTCTCCTAGGCAAGTTATATGGTATTGTTTTGGAAAGCAAGTTGAGCATATGGCTTGAAAGTGAAGGCAAGCGAGCTAAAGGCCAAGTGGGTTTTAGAAAGCAGCACTCAACAACAGACCACCTCGTTACTCTTAGGATCATTGTGGAGGAATGTCGTAATGATAAATCCAATCCCTTTTGTTGCTTGGTGGACTTTAGAAAGGCTTTCGATACGGTTCCTAGAAACAACCTTTGGAATAGATTAGAAGAGCTAAAGGTTCCTTTTGAATTGAGAGCTTCCGCTATAAGGTTATACGAGAATGTAATTGTCAAGTTAAAGAGCAATGAGGGGTGGTCAAAAGATATTAAGTGTAATATCAGAGTTAAACAAGGTTGCCCCCTCTCCCCTACCCTATTTGGCATTTACATCGACAAGATAGAAGGTTGTTTAGAGGAAGCAAGTTGTGCTGGCATGATCTTAGCTAGGATAGTCATCATCCTTCTTCTCTATGCTGACGATATTTTTCTTCTCGCAAGGTGCCCATCTGATCTTGATAAGCAACTTATACTTCTTAAGGATTTATGCTCTAACAAGGGTATGATTGTTAACATTGACAAAACAAAACTTATGATTATCAAATCCAAGAAGGACACTTATGCTAATTTTATGTATGACAATAGTAACTTGGAGGAAGTGTCTTCCTACAAGTACCTAGGAATTGATATTTATCACAAGCTCAACTGGAACTATAGCATTGAGAAAAGGATTAATGGGGGATGGAAAGCTTACCTTGGTCTTGAAAATAATTGTAAAACAACAAACCTTGTAATGTGGGATAGAAAGAAGTTCCTCTTTGAAACTTTAGTCACTTCGGTTATCTTATATGGATGTGAGGTTTGGGGTTGTAGCATCTCTAGAGAATCCTGGAGAAAAATTGAGCGAATCCAGAAGTGTTTTATAACGTATAACCTCAAAATTAAAAGCAACACACCCTATCCTATTCTCCTTATAGAAGTGGGTCTTTCCCCTATCGAGAGCCTAGCTATGACTAGGTTTCTGTTGTACAAGCACAAACTCAATAACATAGGAGACCATAGACTTCCTAAGCTAGCTTTAAATTCCAACCAAAACCACCTAAGGCTCAAACGAGGTTGGCATAAAGACACCAGGGCCTGGTTAAACCATTCGGAGATCGACGAGAATGTTGCATTGCAAAACATTAATAACATTAAAAATATTGTTACTTCTCAGTTCAAAGAAAAAATGTGGTGTGAGAAAGATTTAGCAGCTAAAAGAAAATTAAGATATTATAAGGAGGTCATCAACCCCGCCCTAGAAGATCAAAAGTATCTCTCTATTTTAACTAGCTCAAAGAAGAAAATTAATATAGCCAAGATTAGAACGAACTCTCATGAGCTCCATAGTGAAACAGGTCGTTGGGTAGTTCTTAAAACACCATGGATGGAAAGGTTTTGCCATCTCTGTGAGAATACGAACATCGAGGATGAAAATCACTTCCTCTTAGAGTGTCCCGCATACAACCACATTAGATCTCAGTTTCAAAATACTTGTTGCAACACTGAACTTCCTAGCCTTTTACGTGTCAAAATTACAATGAGCTCGGGAGGCTTCTCTCCAAGCTTTTTGAGCATAGGAATAAAATCTTAAATCAAACTAAATAATTTGTTTCTTTAGGTCCGATAGACCAAATTTTGGTCTCAGTGGATGTTAACCACCACCATCATCATCAATATATTTTTAAAATTTATTTCTTAATTTATTTTCGTTTAATTTTAAAAAAAAATTATTATTCTAAGTTTTTTTATATTTATATTATATCTTAAAGTAGTTTTGTTTTTATTTTTATTTTTTAATTAATTTAATACTTTATTATTCGTTCTTTTAAAGTAATTTTTTTAAATTTCCAGTACATATTTTTTGTTTATTTTTATTTTTTTTGCTGTATATATTGTGTTTTTTAAATTAGATTAATAACAATTTTTTTTGTATAATTAAAGTATTATTATGTATATAATTTATAAAAAATCTTAATCTCAAAATAATAAATGTCATTATTTTATTTTATTTTATTTGCAAAAATAATTAACAATTTAATTATAAAAAACCGTTGCAACAAAAAAACAAAAAACACATATTTGGAAATCGCTTGAAACACAAACATTTTAGGATGAAAAAAAAGAAGAGGAATAATATAACTTGAACAATTGTTAAATAATCAACATTTAAAAAAATGTGCATACTTAGTGTTGTGGCTCCCACATACAACCGTGGATTGCTTACAAGACCAGTGCCTCGGCACATTTAGATTTGTGAGTCTCAAATGATTTATAGGAAATTGGAGACATCACTTCTGTGCTATAGATACATATATTTATAGGAAATGGGTTGGTTTATTTATCCAAAGAAATAAGACATGGATTTCTGGTACTTCTTCACAGGTTTAGATCTTAGAAATATATATAAAACAGTGGAGGCCGAGTAGTCCAAGGACTTATAGTTTAATAGACTTTTGCAGAGCAATGATAGAGGATGAGAAGGAGGAGTAACTCATCATATGGAACTTACAACATCAAGAATTATATGCATAACACATAGAGCTTGCAGCTTTAAGAATTCCTATACTTATCTAAGTCAGAAGTAGATATAATGGGAAGAAGAGAGGTTGTGTGTTATGATTCATGAAGAGCAATTGTTAAAGATATAATTTCAATAATCCATGCAGGCACTAGCATTAACAATGTCAATACAAATGAATCTGTGAGGAACTTACAGGCACATGCATAACATATTGATACCAGCGAATCTGTGAGGAAGTCTTGAAATATTTCTACCAATAGCAATTACATGAGTTCAGAGAAGAAACGTGAACAAAATGGGTTTTAACAAAGGGAGAACATATTGTAATACTTGGAGGGGGAATCACCACCATTTCTCTTCATATTCTGGAAAATCTGTATTGTAAAGCCATACAGTCTGAAAATAACATGTAGTGTTTCTTTAGAATTTCTGAACCATTGTTAAGTCTTGTTTTCCCATATTTATCTAGAGAGAGGAGCGAGAACATTCATTACAACAAAATATCTTTGGCCTAGTCTCAATTACCGAGTTGACTAGTTATCTCAGTCATAGATGGCTCTGTGGCCCAAAACATTATAGAATTAGAAGCCTCATTAAAAGGAGGCATGTTACAGTACCATAAATAAGTAAACAATCATATGCAAATAAATGAAATCTCTCCTTGCCCATCCTATGATCGTCTCTGCTTCAGGTGCTAGTATGCTCACGGTATGGCTTCTTGTGATCCTTAGGCAACCTCTTGTCATTTCTGTCTTTAGTGCATTTGGTGCCGACCACCGGACCTATGTTATAGTGAGCCTTTTTGAGTCTGCCCATGCTTGGTTTTGAATGCTCCACCTGCTTCCCTTAAAGCCACAGCTATCAACCCATCACGCCTTTACTGCCTTGTAACGTGCTCTCAGAGCCTTGCTGTAATCAGGGCCTTTACTCTTGCAGATGTTGTAGAACGACAAGTTTCAAAGTTCCTTAGCCCCCCTTGAGTTTATCCCCTTATATCGCTGTTTTCCTCATATGACCAGGGGTTGCTACTAGCGGCTTAGCCTGAGGGTTCTAGATCCCTTTAAGACCTTTTGGGGGCATTTTTCCTTTGTAACACAAAATCCTGCATCCCGGCGATATCCCGCGCCTACCTTAGATAACACCCAGTAATCCCTGTGATTTCCGATCTGTGAGATTGGGCCCACCAACTGTATCACAACCGCAATATGGGAGAGGGAGGGACCTTGGGCCTTTTTACGTCACAGGCCAATAGTCTGGATGCGAAATCCTCGTGAGATATGTCAAACAAAATATCACATCCAAGAGGATTCCTCACATATCGTAATTGCAAGCCTGGAGACTTTGGTGTAGGAGTGCTTTAACCTATGTGATCGACGATCGTCGATCTGCGATGGGTGATATCATCATTGCCACGTATCACCCTGTGAGTGGTGACATGTGTCACCCGGAAATGCCCCCGTAGGACCCCGAAAAATGCCAAATCTGAGTGACACATGTCATCCGTACTTGTCGCGTCAACTTCCATATTGCCACGTGGAGGAGAGAGAAAGGGTCTGCCCAACCTTGGTTTTTTTCATGCATTTCCTTTGTTAATATTTTTTGGTCTCACCCGATGCTTTAACAATGGATCACAAAATTGGTAGTTTGCAGGGCTTTTAAAGTGGAAGCCCCTTTGTTCGCCGATTGCCGAAATTGCAGGACTGCGAGATGCGAGATTTACCGTATTTCGCCACGTGGAGGAGAGAGAAGGGTGCAGCCCAACCTTTGTTTTTCATGGAATTCCTTTGTTAAACATTTCGGCCCTCCCGAGCGATTTCACATTATATTGGTGATTCCCCCCCCGCAATACCATAAGGATGGACCATCAGGTATTGCGGTGGCCATGCAGGGTTGCAGGATGCGGGGCTTTAACAAGGCCAATATGCAGGATTCACTGTGCCTGGGGCCCCCGACCTCCGATATGTGATAAACAGCTCCGCCCGAACCCACCGATAGCCGATATGTGGGATTTACAGTGAAGCTACGAGACTGTGGGACTGCAGGTAATCTGCCACGCGGCTCCCTGGAGGAGAGAGAAAGGGGGTCTGCCTACCCTTAGTTTTTTAGTGATTTTCAGTGTAAATTAGCCTCTGCCCTCCTCAACGCTTTAACACTATCTGTGTGTTTCCCCCCAACAATTTGTTAAGGATGGACCATAAGGTACTGCGGGGGTCATGCGAGATTGCGGGATGCCCAATATGCTTGACTTGCTATTCTTGGGGCCCTCTAATAAGCTATTTTCCTTCACTTCAAGGCAACATAACTCCTGATCTTGAACATGCCATATCCTCTGATCCAGAAGTCCATTTTGGGACTTCTATATACTGTTGGAAAGCTCGTTCTAGGCACTATGCAATGCGAAGGGTCTGATTTAGCTCTGAGTTCTTTTGTGGCCTAGGAAGGTAACTTAAAACTTCACTTCTCTTGGGCAACCTTGACCAACTAAAACCCACAATGCAGTGAGTGAAAACATTGTCTCCAACTTGGGACAATGCCTTGCTGGCAAGGTGTTGAGAACCTACAGACTAGTAGCTTTCCTTCTTTTGGGCATGGAGTCATTTCTAAAAACTTGAAAATTAACTGAACGACTGCAAAATAACTAAATGATTGTAATATTGACTAACTGACTGGCCTACATAGCAGAAATTTTTTAAGAAAAATAAAAGTTTTAGACAACACATCACCAAAGTCTGAGGGCCTTCTCCTTGGGCTTCAAAATTGAATGACAGCTGTCCATACCTACTGAAAATATAATTACTAGGTGATCTCTTCTCGCCAATGCAACCAATTAAGCAACTAGCTACTTGATTGAGTTCTACTCATATCTCTTATGAGCATGCAGAAGAAGAAAGGGAGTGGCAACCCAAGATTCCACTGATTCTGAAAACCAACCTTCCAATGATACCATCTCCACATCAGGGCACTAGACCTCATTCCATTGTTCTCTAGAAATTCAACAATTAAAACCAGCATGTACCTCATAAAATCTTCAAACAAAAACTTTAATATGTGTTCCCAAATTGGTAATTGATGCTCAACTCTTTTGATATCCTCCATGAACCTTCTAATCAAGTCACTGAACTCCTTACCTTCTTCTATAAATCGTCTGATCTGATGAATAATTAACTCGGAGCCTTCAAGCACAGCCGAGCATTCGAAATTCACATTCCTTGTTGTCTGTAGCCCAAGGATCACTTCTTCATGTTCTACCACGTTGTTGGTTACCTCAAGCTCTGGTTTGGATGATCCGTCAAAGTATAATTTACACACTTGATTTTCATCTGTATGTTGGTGGTCTAACTACCTTGTTAGGTGTACTGATGCTTTCTCTAAGATGACCTCATCTTGTTTTAGAAATAGACAGGAGAGGTCGCTTTCTTTTCCATGAGTTGGGGAGTCTTCTGAGCCTTTAGCTGGGGTCACAATTTTCACAAACCTGTATTCTCTGTACAACCTCCTTTGCTAACCTCCAAAAGTGGGAATTGTGGCATAAGTCAGATCTATCTTAATAGATCCCCACACCTTGGAACCCCAAGATCTTGATAAGCTCATTCTGAATTGAGGAGGAATATCGACCACCACTATGTCCATTACCACTCTCTTCATTGGGATCTGAGCTAGGTTCACGACTAGGTCCTTCATCATCCCTAAGCACTTGACTCTCTTGGAGTCGAAGGAGTACAGGTCCTTGTATGGTTTGGTGATCTCCAAGCCCAATTGTTCCATTACCGCTCGTGGCATGAGGTTGTGTGAGGCTCTGAGCCCAACATACAGTTGTGTAATAAAAGATTATGGATCACAAAAGTCACATAGAAAGGTGTAGTAGAAGGATTGGGTTCTTCTACATGCGGCCCAAAAACAACCATTTGCCTCTCCTCTTGGAGGTTTAAACTATCATGGGTTGGTGCTAATGTAGAGGGATGCATGAATTGAGAGACTTGAGCTTTATAAGTAGCTTGCTTTAGAAGCTCAATCAAAGGGACATGAATCTTTACATTTTCAAGCTCCTTCTAGAGATTGAATGTATGCTGGAATTTTTCTATACCTCCAGGCTCTGTTCCTTCTTCATTACCATTAGCAGTTTTCAACGGAGCAGGTGCCTCCTTGTCAATGTGTCCCTCTGCACTATTTCTTTCCTTATTTACAGAGATTATCATCTTGGAAGGGTCAGGATTTAGCTTGTCTTTCCCTTTGTCTGCTACTGGAGGAATAACTAGGGGAGAAGTTTCCTCTTGTTGCTCTGGTTCTCTTGACCTCTTCTTTGAAGATCTTAGATTACATTTATGTTGTGGTTGTGTTAACATGAACTCTACAAACTATTTTCAATGATAGTATATATCTTCCTCATCTGATGCTTCTCTATCAAGACTGGCCTCTTGGTGAACCATATTCTCTTGTTCTTCTTCAGGGAAAGCGAAATATAAGGATGAGGAATTTGGTCGAGCTTCTCTTTTCTCTCCCTTGGAAGTATTTGCAATGGAGGTATTCTATAGTGTGGGTTGTAACCCCGATTGTTGACTTTAGCATTATGTTTGGAGTGGCTCTTGTTCTCAATCTCAAAATTTCCAACCTTTTGTGATAAACTTTTGATGATTTTTTCTAGTTCCTCCATCTTCAGGTTTGGTGATTCTCTATCTCGATCAGAGGAAGATACCTTTTCTTTTGCTCTTTTGTTCTCAGTAGGTTCTTGCTTTCCTCTTGACTTTCTTGCCAAAGTGAGATTTGTTTCCACCTCAAGAGAATCAATCTGAAGTTGATCTAGAGTGAGGGAATTTCTTTCTCTTAAGGTAAAACCAACCTCAAACTCAAAGACTCCCAAGAAAACCACATGAGCAGTAGTAGGGGGAGGCTTTATTTCACCAGGCAGGTTATTATACAACTGGTTGAATCTTTTGATAAACTTTGAAGTATCCTGTTTCGACTTTTCTTATGGAATTAAACTTTGTGAGGAGGTACTTGTGATCTCTCTTTTCACCCCATTTTTGGGTGAAATAGGTTTCCAGTTCCTCCTAGGTAGTGATGGAGGCATTGGGTAGGACTTTGAACCACTTTTTGGCCTCTCCATTGAGGGATTATACAAAAGTCTCATGACCACATCTAGTTTTTCCAAGTTTATGTTCCCTACAAAAGCACTGAAGGTTTCAATGTAACTTTGTGCCATGTTGTCATCTTCTCCATTGAACCTAGGAAGTTGCTTTAGGTAGTCCTAGGGCATTGCACTTAGAGGCTAAGGTAAATTTAGAGGTGCATATTTATTTAACAAAGAACCTGGAAGAGCCATCTCAGTAAATGGAAGGGGATTGAGGTTTTCATGAGTAACTTGGCCCAAAAGCACAGTGTGGGAGTGGCTACACTGAATTCAGGGTATGTCAGGGCCTTAGGAATAACTCTTGAGTAGTGAGTAACAACAAGCTGAGAATTGGACGAGGAAGCTTCAAAGGCTGGGGAGATGGTAGTATCACTAGGGGGGGGGGGTTCTCTTTCCAGACTTTCCTGAAAATTAATTTTTCTGGGTTAGATACGAATGGGGATTTCTGCTGAGATGTATCTAAGTGAGTGTGAGGTCTTTTAAAATCTAGGATGATAATTGATAATGGGGGGTTGTGGAGTCATGAAGGTGATGTGCATGCAATCAGAACAGACTTCGCTCACCTACACAAAGAGTGCTCAATTTGTCGTATCCCAGGGAAAAAATCCTTCAATACATTCCTCAGCAACAATGCCAAAAGATGTTGTGGCTCCCAGAGATAGCCTTGGATTGCTTACAAGACCAGTGTCTGGGCACATCTAGATTTGTGTATCTCAAATGATTGATAGGAAACTGGAGACATCACTTCTATGCTATAGATACATATATTTATAGGAAATGGGTTGGTTCATTTATCCAAAGAAATAAGACATAGATTTCTCGTACTTCTTCACAGGTTTAGATCTCAGAAATATGTATAAAACAATGGAGGCTGAGTATTCCAAGGACTTACAGTTTAATAGGCTTTTGCAGAGCAATGATAGAGGATGAGGAGGAGGAGTAACTCATCATATGGATCTTACAACATCAAGAATTCTATGCATAACACATAGAGCTTGCAACTTTAAGAATTCCTATACTTATCTGAGTCATAAGTAGATATAATGGGAAGAAGAGAGGTTGTGTGCTATGATTCATGAAGAGTAACTGTTAAATATATAATTTAAATAGTCCATGCAAGCACTAGCGTTAACAATGTAAATACAAATGAATCTATGAGGAAATTACAAGCACATACAAAACATATTGATACCAATGAATATGTGAGGAAGTTTTGAAATATTTCTAACATCAGTAATTACATGAATTCTGAGAATAAACGTGAAAAAAATGGTTTTTAACAGAGGGAGAAAATATTGTAATACTTAGAGGGGGAATCACCACCATTTCTCTTCATATTCTGGAAAATCTGTATTGTAAAGCCATACAATCTGAAAATAACATGTAGTGTTTCATTAGAATTTTTGAACCATTGTTAAGTCTTGCTTTCCCCTATTTATCTGGAGAGGGGAGCAAGAACATTCATTACAACAAAATATCTCCGGCCTAGTCTCAGATGTTGGGTCGAATAGCTGTCTCAGTCATAGATGGCTCTGTGGCCCAAAACATTACAGAATTAAAAGCATCATTGAAAGGAGGCATGTTACAGTATAATAAATAAGTAAACAATCAGATGCCCATCTTGTGATTGTCTTTGCTTTAGGAGCTAGTCTACTCACGGTATGGCTTCCTTTGTTGCTTAGATGACCTCTATCATTTTTGTCTTTATTGCATTCGGCCC
>APFE030197977.1:42735-64373 GCA_000404065.3 Pinus taeda | reverse complement strand
ATATCATGTACTATTCCCTTTTTGGGTGGCAGACCTTTAGGTTCTTGGAACAAGACATCATATTCTGAAACAATCTTTTCTATATCAGCTTGCTGAGCAGCAGTACAACCCTCAAATACATTGGTTTTATATAGTTTCTTTTCCTTTACAACCATTAGTAGGAACTGTTTGCATGAATTTATCATTCTTTTCATCTGTCCTGAGTTTATGAGAGTATAATTATTCTTGAGCTTGTGAGCTCTTACAAAGTATTCAATTCCACCTTTAACAAGTAGATTCTTGTTCTCAACTCTATAGAAAATAGCCTTTCTATCATACAAGAAAGGGCTTCCTAAAACAATTCCACATATATCCAAAGGAATTACATCTAACTCAACCTCATCTACAAATGCTGACCCAAAAGAAAACTTGAGTTTGCACTGTCTAGTCACTTGTAGTTGTGCTTTATCATTCAACCATCCTAATGGGTATGGTTTCTTATGAGGTGTAGTTGCTAATCCCAATTTCTTTACAATTGCTTCAGAAATTAGATTTACTTGTGAGCCACTATCAAACAAAGTATCTATCTTTTGATTTTTTGAAACAACTCGAATATGCAAACGCTCATGTCTTTTTCTCTCATGTTCTTCATCAATAATAGATTGAGCAAAATTACTAGTAGATGCTTCAGAATTCTTACCTTTTATACCTGTGGCTGCAATGATTGTTTCATCTCCCGAGTCTGACCCCAAATATTTCTGAATGGCTGCAACAATCTTCTTCTTCTTGCCTTCGGACTTCTTAGGTCTCAGCTCTGGATGCAGAATCCAACAGTGCTCATCATCATGCCCATCCTTTTTACAGTGAGTGTATGAAACTTTGCTTTTCTGTGCAATGTTAGCCTTCCTTGCTTTCCACTTCTGCTTTCTTTTCGCCTTGCTCTTGCTTACAGTGGGTTGGGATGGTCCCCCAACTTCTGGATTTCCATTCTTTCCTCTAGATTATAGATGAGTAGCTTGTACAGATACCTCATCTATACTAGTGGGATTAAACATGAGGATGGTATGCCTCATGTAGCTGTGTAGACCACCAATGTACTTCAAAAGAGTTCTGGTGAGTCTAATGAGATACCCAACATCAATGCTCTCTTTTTGAACTCTTGAGTATACCCTTGCACACTTTTCCCTTTCAGCTGCCGAAGAGTTTGCCAACTCATCATGGCTTGTTGCATGTAGGCCATTGGATAGAACTTCTTTTTTATTGCAGCAACAAATTCACTCCAGACAGAAATGGTCTTACCATGCTTCTTCATATCAGCTTGGGTTCTGCCTTCCCACTAAACCAAGGCAGTGCCTCCTAGACATAGGCGTGCCAGCTGAATCTTACTCTTGTTCGAGTGTATGTTTTGTACCCTGCAATATACATCAATTTGTCTAATCCAATTATCCAACTTTTCAGCATTTAGCTCTCCATCATATATAGGCAAATCAAATTTAACATCTAACTTAATCAAAGATTCTTTCTTTTTATGCACAGGGCCATTAGGAGGTGTGAGAAAGCTTTCCTCTTGCCCCTTTCCTTTTGAGTGGTCATGGGAATGAGACTCATCTTTTTCTTTATCTAGTTTAGAACCTGATGAATCTTCATTCTTATGCTTTCTAAAGTCCCTATACATTTCTTCTACCATAGACTTTATAGCTAGGAAAATTTCTATGAATTTAGGGTCTGGCCCCATAGAACCTTCCTCTGACATTGTCTTCCGAGGATAGACTCTCCCAACTTTAGGATTAGTTTCCACTAACTCTTTTTCTCCTAATTTGAGCTTTCATCTAGTGAGCATTCACAGCTAAACCAACACAAGCTTATCTAACCTTACAACCTTGAGCTCTGATACCCAATTGATTTGATAATCACCCTCTGAGTGAGATCAGTTAAAAATTTATTAAGCAAAAGGTATTACAGACTCATGTGCCGGTGTGTGTTCTGTGTCGCTTAAGCAACGGATCGATCCGATTACCAATACACAGACATTTAAATGGAAAGACAACAGAGAGATACAGTAAGCAACCACAAAGACACAAGTAATTTTAATAAGGAGTTCGCCCTACTATCGGAAGGTAGTGCATGATGGGAAGATAAACCGCTACATGTTTGTCAAAGATGGGATCAAGCACACACTTGTGCCCATAAAGGAGGAGGAGATAGTAGAAATAAGCAGGACAAAAGCATTACTAATGGGTGGAAAATAGTTTTTGAAGTAGATCGCAGAAAGTGAAGTGAACTATGCTATTGTGAGGAGGGCAAAGACAGTGCTACTGCACATAGAAATGTCTGATTTGCCTGCAGAAATACAAAAAATGCTGCAGGAGTTCAGCGATATTGTAGTTGATGATTTTCTAGACAAGTTGCCTCCCAAAAGAAGTATCAGTCATCATATCGACTTTATACTTGGAGCAAGTCTACCAAATAAGGCAACATATCGGATAAGCCCCAAAGATAATGAGGAGATTAGAAAACAGGTGTAGGAGTTGCTAGATAAAGGGCTAATAAGGGAGAGTTTGAGCCCTTGTGCAGTACCAATAGTTCTCGCTCCCAAGAAAGGAGGAGAATGGTGAATGTGCACAGTTTCGAGGGCCATCAATAAGATCACTATCAAGTACAGATTTCCACTACCACGGATGGACGATATGATGGACTGCCTGAGTGGGGCAACATACTTCACGAAGATTGATTGAAAGAGTGGCTATCATTAGATTCGAATCAGGGAAGGAGATGAGTGGAAGACAACCTTCAAGACTAATGAAGGGTTGTACGAGTGGCTAGTCATGTCGTTCGGTTTGAGTAACGCCCCTAGTACTTTTATGTGACTGATGAATGAAATGCTGAAAGAGTTCATCAAAAAGTTTGTAATAGTGTATCTTGATGACCTATTAATTTTCAACAAGACTAAGGAGGAACACTTTCCACATGTTCGAAGTGTGCTGGAGAAATTGCAGCGGAATAAGCTGTTGATAAATCTGAAAAAATGTACTTTCCTACAAAGAGAACTGGTTTATCTAGGCTTTGTAATTGCAGAAAATGAGTTGAAGATGGACCCAAAGAAGATTGCAGCGATCATTAACTGGCCATCCCCAAAAAGCCTGTTTGAGTTACGTAGTTTTCATGGGCTGGCAAGTTTCTATCACAAATTTATAAGAAATTTCAGTGAAATCTACATGCCTATGTTGGACACTATAAAAAAGGCAAGATAGCCTTTTCGTTGGACCGAGGCAACAGAGAAAAGCTTTTAGCTCCTAAAGAAGAAAATTACAAAAATATCAATTTTAAGATTACCAGATTTTAATAAGATTTTCCAAGTTCGCTGTGATGCAAGCGGTACAGCCATTGGAGCTGTACTCAGCCAAGAAGACAAACCTGTTGCGTTTTTTAGTGAGAAGTTGAACAAGAGCAGGCGGAAGTATTCATCCTATGACAAGGAATTCTATGCTGTCGTCCAAGCACTGAAGCATTGGAGACACTATCTGCTTGGGAGTGAGTTTGTTTTATTTTCTGATAATTCTGCACTGTAGTATGTGATGCAATAGCATAAACTAAACCACAAGCATGCCAAGTGGGTTGAATATTTGCATAGTTTCACTTTTGTCTTGAAACACATCAGCGGACAGGCCAACAAGGTGGCAGATGCGTTGAGCAGAAGAGCCTTGCTCTTACAGGAAAGTACGATACAAGTGTTGGGCTTTGAGCATTTAAAAGACTTGTATCAGACTGACGCAGATTTCAAAGAGGCTTATGAAGCCTGTCAGAATCCCTTGCTGAGGAACAATAGTCCATGGTTGGACTACAATTTACAGGAGAAGCTATTGTTTAAAGGGTGATAGTTATGTATTCTTGATTGTTCGATGAGAGAAAATATTATTTGAGAGAAGCACAATGGAGGTCTAGCCGGACATTTCGGCATAGACAAAAATTTAGATCAACTCGGACACTTTTATTACTAGCCAAGAATGTGAAGGGATATGCATTGATATGTGAGTAGGTGTAAAGTCTGCCAATTGGCGAAAGGACACAGTCAAAACACAGGACTTTACACACCACTGCCTGTTCCAAATAGGCCATTAGACTCAGTCAGCATTGACTTTGTCTTGGGACTACCAAGAATGCAGCGAGGTTACGACTTAGTAATGGTGGTGGTAGACAGGTTTTCAAAAATGGCGCATTTCATCCCTTGTAGAAAAACCAGTGATGCCACTCATGTAGCTCACATGGTTTTCACTGAGATTGTCAGATTACACGGCCTACCCAGATCTATTATTTCCGACAGGGACGTAAAATTCACAAGACATTTTTGGTGCACCCTGTGGAAGAAGTTGGATACACAATTGAATTTCAGCTCTGCATATCACCCGCAAACTGACGGGCAAATGGAAGTGGTGAACAGGAGTTTGGGGAACCTGCTATGCAGCCTGACTGGAGAAAATTCACGGTTATGGGATCGTGCGCTTGCTCAAGCAGAATTCACTTATAATGATTCACCGAACCACAACACCAGGTACAGTCCATTTCAGATCCTGTATGGCATGCATCCTCACGAAGTACATGAGTTGCGAGATTTGGGACAATTGGTAAAAGAAGTGCTGATGGGGAAGATTTCGCCAAAGCAATGAATGATCTACACGAGTAGGTGAATTCAAAGTTGCAAGACAATAGTCAGAAATACAAACAGCAGGCAGATTCAAAGCGATGAGAAGTGCAATTTAATGCAGGGGATGAAGTCCTTGCGCACTTACGCAAAGAATGATTTCCTAAGGGCGCATATAATAAGCTAAAATTTAAGAAGATTGGTCCCTGTAAAATTCTGCGTAAATTCTTGGCCAACGCTTATGAAATACAGTTGCCACCAGATATAGGCGTATCACCTATTTTCAACGTGGCAGACCTGTTCCCATATACTACCAACCCTCAAGATGACAGTGTGGTACAGCTAGAACGGGACACCCAGGTTGAAGGTTGTTTTTGGATGAGGCAAATGCCTTCTGCTCAACCCCATGAGATCGAGAAGATTCTCAACACATAGGTGGCCAAGTGAACTCGCAAGAAGGAGTATCTGCGGTACCTTGTCAAGTGGAAGAACCGTCCTATCGAGGACAGTTCGTGGCTCGACACGGCACAGATATAGAAGACAGGTTATTCTGTGGAGGAAATCATGGAACAGAGCCATGACTTTTTATTACCTCGGGAGCCTAATGCAGGAGCATCTAGCTGAAGGGGATCATCATGAGAGAGGGTCATTTGGTCTCTGAGAGGACTGAGGAGGAAATTTCAAGTGAACACCTTAATTTCATTTCTTTTATTATTTTAATTTCTTAGAGAAGTAGTATTTAAGAAGATAAAAGTTGAATTAAACAAACTGTTGTAGTTAATTGGCTTCATTTATCATGTTATCTTTTACAGATCATAGTGTCGGAAAACATAAACAGTTTTAGAACTGAAAACAAACCATCAAATGTAACTAACAGCAGTTAAGAGGAACTGTTTTCCAAAATCATTCAAAAGGAGACATA
This sequence comes from Pinus taeda, assembly GCA_000404065.3. NCBI lineage: Eukaryota > Viridiplantae > Streptophyta > Pinopsida > Pinales > Pinaceae > Pinus > Pinus taeda. Next base: position 58,833 of record APFE030197977.1, on the reverse strand, counting down.
ATGCATTGTAACATGTTCAAATTTTGAAAAAGAGAAATAATGATAGAAATCTCTGAGCACACAGAAGTCACATTTAACATCCCATAGTTGTCCATCTACAGACTTTTACGTTGAGTTGCTTAACACAGTAAAGCAAGTTCTTTTATTTCTATTATATAGAGCATACATATTGTTTCTATTTGCATTAACTAAATAGGCTGACATCCAACAAGATCTAGTAAGTGTAAGAATGGAAGAAACTACAAAGACGTGGACGATTAGTCCCAAACCAACTAAAGCAAACGAGCGAAAGAAATCCTTGGATAACACACAAGTTCTAGATAGCAAGAATAGAAACTAATAACACATGTATTTCCTCAGAACGGAATCTTTTTATTTATTCACAAAAAGTAATCATATAATCTCTGTCAAAAATGTATTACAGTCCATACTGAAATTAAGTGCATAATAAAGAACGGTTGACAAACCCTAACTTATAAAACCCTATAGCCACAACCCAAAAATTGTAATAATGCAAGCTACAGCTACATTACGCGAGATAGACAGAAGGTCCTGCACCTAAAACCTAGCCAAGCCATGTTCTAAGCCAACGAAAACAGAAGCGAACAAAGAAACCAAGTTAATGGGGAGCGACCCTACCTGGGTCTTGCTAGCACGCGAAAGAGTAGAAGCCAGGGTCTCCAGAACGAACCCACCTGTAATAATCCACCAAAAGAGAGTGTAAGCATTGTGTGGAAAGAAGAAGAGAATTGGGGGAACAAAAAAAAATACCAAAAGCTTAGGGTTCGGGACTTACGAGTGAAGAGACAGAGCACTGAGGTTGCGGTCACACAAGGGTCCCTCTGCTCACAAAGAAGCAATTGAGTCAGTCAACATCGTAACAAGTGGAAAATGATGATGGCATAGAACAATAGCTTACCTTCATTGTTGTGGAAGAAGCCAGAGCTATAGACCCCCGAACCACAACCTGCCAACAAAACAGAGCAACATGACTAGTGAAATTCTATAGCGAATGAATTAAAGAAACCGAGACAAGGAACACTCACTACAGTTAATCGAAATGAGCAGCTGAGACTATATACAGACAATTAAAAAACCCTCCAAGACAAGCGTATTTTCCATAGAGTAGTAGGGCATATCAAGCGCCGAGGAAGAAGAACTATAGGGGAAAAAATAGCACAAAATAGTGTTACTTACCAACCAGTGGAGCCGAGCATATAACCAAGTCAAGGCTGAGCATAAACCACAGTAGCATCATATTCCCAGAGTGAAATCGCACCAGAAGAACAAACGACAAAACCTTCAAACCACCAACAGAACCATGCACAAATGACCAAGAGAATAGGGTTTGTGGGTCATTAACCAAGGCTGGAGTGAGATTACCCAGAAATGGACACATGTCCAACATCCAATGGTGTTGGTACAAGTAATAAAGACAGGGAGTAAAGATATCTTTGCTAATCATTGTAATCAACCTCTTACTAATCTAATCACACCGAAATCATTCATATTAATTTATATCCATTTATTAAAGTTTGTCTAGTATAAAGAGGGGTTGGACCCATCACTATGCTATGAGCTTAATCACATTTAGAATTTGCCTTGGACTTTTCATTTCAATTTAGTGAAAATAAAGTTTTTTTGGGTTAAATTTGGTGAGAATTTGTTTGAATTATAAGTTTTATTAGTGAATTTTGCATAGTTTGAATGTCTTAAAGGTTTTTTTTTTTTTTTTTGGCTAAGTTTATATATGAATTCTAAATTTGATTTTAAATAACAAAACTGTAATGCGAATAATTTTTTTTTAGCCCAAACTTATAATAATTAGACAATGCCAAAGAAAAATACAAACTAATAAGGTAAAACCAAAAAGATATTTGATTCATTCAATATAAGAGTCAGCTACAATTACAATCATTAAAGACTGATCCAGCAAAAAGAAAAATGCAAATTGATGATTTAAAAATAAAAAGATTCAAAATATTTTGATTCTTTCAATCAATCAAAATCAGTTATAGTGTTCAAACTTCAATTTAATAAAAAAAATTGTGATTTTCTATTACACCAAAACACTTAAATAAAAAACAATCATCAAACATTAATCTAGCAAAAAAATACAAATTAATGACTTAAAAGTAAGAAGATTCAAAATATTGATTCTTTTAATCCATCAAAAATCAATTACATGATTCAAACTTCAATTTAATAAAGAAAATTGTGATTTGCTATTAAACTAAAACACTTACATAAAAATAAACTTCCAATCCTTTACCCCTACTTTGAATGGACAATTAATCCCATCTTCCCAATCCCAATTCAATCAAATAATATAATTTTGATTGATTTTTTGAGGAACTGATTTTGAGTCAGACTATTGACATTTTGTGGAACTGATTGACTCTGAATTAAATGAAACGAGATTATTTCAAGCATGAGATTTGATATTATGATGGGAATTTATTCATACCTACCGGTTAATGATATCTGTAATTTATATGAATTTTTAAATTTGTCACACCACCCTTAACTTACTCCAATTACATTATAAAAACATAAAGATCATCTGCGCACTTTGAACGCTGAAATTTAAAAAATTACAGGCTATTACAGGCTATTCTGTTCTTGTATCGAAGTTGAAGTTTGCACTGACTTTAATCTTTATATGATTTTCATATTAAATTTGTCACACCAAGATTAACTTACTCCAATTACATATATAATATTCTGAACACTGAAACTGTAAAAAAATTACCAGAGATCCGAGCCAAAATGTGGCTATCAAGTTGAAATTTCATATTAAATCTGTCGCATTAACATTAACTTACTCCAATTACATAATATAAATCATGTCATTGAAATTGTAAAAATATAACGTAGCATTATAAATCATGTCATTGAAATTGTAAAAATATAACGTAGCATTGACTTATCTCTGCAAACATTTAAATACGATGCTGAGGTTTGCAATAAATTTAATTAATAAGGATTATAAGCACTGTAAGTTTGGCAACGAACTTTGAATTTAATCATTGAATGACTCATGAAATAAGACTTTAGATTATTGTTATTTGTGGATCAGCATAGTGGATTTATATATAATATATTCCAATCGTTGAAGTTCCTCGTTTAAGAATCTTACCCTTCAAAAGCTCAATTGTTTGTTTAGTCTTTTTCAAAAGGACAAAAGAATTAAAATAAATAAATATGTACTTGTTTGTTTACTCTCTTTCAAAAAAACCTATAATGATTTGGATATATCAATTGACAGAAGAGTGGGAATGGGCATATTCGACATGCAATATTGCTGGCAATCAGTAAGTAGTTAATGACATTGACATCGATGAGTTCACAACTTTAACATGTTCATTCCGTTTTAGGGTGGCTACCAGTGACACATGGTGACTCTGGTGTTATTTAATGTTTTAAACTTCAAATCCAATGTTGCAATTTCGGCGGAAGAAAATACAAAATCCGATGCAAAATTTCCATATTAAGTGCAGCTGACCATGAAGAAAGAAATTAATAAACTTAATGTGCAATCGATATTCCATGACAGCTGACCAGACACATTCATTCACACATTAATGATGCCATTGTTTAAGTGGGAATATGATTGACGGGGAGTTTGAATATAGAAATGAAAATCGAAGCTGATGGGCTATCACTAATTTGCTGGGAAGCAGTTGATAAGCTATGACTAATTTGCGAATGAACAATGGTCACTTTGGCAATCTAGTTTTTACTTTTGGAAGTGTTTTCCATAAAAATGGTTTGAATAGTTTTTTTTTTTTCCAGAAAGAGAAAGCTGTATATTGATTATATTTTTAAAAGTGGAATATAATTATGGAAATTGACGCTATTCTTGCCAGTAGGGAAAAGCTGAAACTGTACATCAAAAACATATCAATCTATTCTGGCTGTTTGTCCATATGTGTGATGATTGTTCAAAAAAGCTTGCTGTTAGAAAAACTTATGATTTCTATGCATAGAGGAGAATAAGTCAAAATCTTCTACCTGTCATATGATAGAAATGAGTGAAGGGGCTCATGAAACATACTACGTTAAATACTGAGCTATATATTGGGCATAGAGAAAGGTACAATACAATATGTGTTGGATTCTAGCGTGATGTTCAGGTACCACACACCGCATTGAGATTCCAGTCCTTTCTTTGAAAGCTCATCCGCCTCCTTATTTTGAGACCTCCTGATATAAGAAATAGGATAGAGTGAGTGCTTCCATAATGATGAAATCTTGTGTAGCCATCCTGTTAGACTGTCATTTTTTATGCACTTTATGCCAGGCTCAATAATGATCTTAGATTCCTCAAAGATTTGTATGGGATCCATGTCCAAAAAAGAGCAGAGGGTGACTAGACCATGCAGAGCCATGGCCTCAGCTTTGTTGTTGGTCCCAATCCCGCCATTCCGGTAGACAGAAAAATGATGATCCTTATCAATACATATTTAAAAACCACATGCACATCAACCATCTTTAGCCGCACCATTGAAATGAGCCCGTGGAAAGATAGTTTGATGTTTGATGTCTTCTATCTCATGATGCTTCAAATGATGGGGTATATATGGAAGGATTGTGAGATAGAATTGAATGATTTTGTCATATAGGAGTTTGAAATCCTCCATGCTATTTTGGAATAGTTTTCTGTTCCTCCATTTCCAAACAAACTAGCAAACAATAGGAAGAATAGGCCACCATATGGTTTTCTAGGCACTCCACCATTCGAAGGCATCCATAATGGAGGAATGAGGAATGGTAGTAAAACCAAAATGAGTAGCCAGCTGCCTCCACAGGATCAGAGTGATTGGGCAATATAGAAACATGTGCAAGTTGCCTTTTGTCTCAGATAGACATATAGAGCATATTGTTGGGCCTTGCTAGTTCTGTTTTTGGAGGTTAGGCCACGTGAGGTTTTTATTATGGAATACTAACCATGAAAAAAGTGTAATTTTTAAAAGACACCTTGATTTCCAGAAAGCTTTTGGAAAAATATTGCGGGAAAACTCATGCTGGTCTACTATTAGGAATAGATATATATCTCTTACCAATACATCTGTTCTGCCTGTTTCATCTCGCCATGCCATGCTGTCATTTTCCTCTGTTCTGTATATCCCTGCATGTTTCATCTCCCATATAGCTTCTTCCCATTGAGTAGTCATTAAATCATCTAGGCCCAATTCACGAGCAGATTTCCATCTCGGGATAGCTCCCTGCCAGTATTTAATAACTTGTGCCTAGAAAAATAAACCTTTTTGACGAAGAAAGTTTAAAAGATGAAGAGAGAAAGGGAATTCCACTTCTACTCCCATGATAGGGTCAATGCCGATAAGAATATTGTTACCAGTTTGAAACTTCCATACCAGATTCTTGTAGAAGAAATGAAACACCTTTTGGAAACTCCTTTAGATAGCTGACCCTTGTGAAGGACCCAGTGATCTATCTCTGTACCAATATATGAAGTCTCTTCTTCTCAAATATTTCATTTTTATAGCATTACTCCATAAGCAATCTCCAAAAACCGCTCTCCATAGGGATTTACATAAGAGAGCTACACCAAAACGGCGAAGGTTCATTATGCCCCAACCCCCCATTTTTTGGGGAGGGTGATATTAGATATTTTTGTGAGATGGAATTTCTTCTTCTCCTTTCCGCCCCCCCATATAAAGGTGGCCATTAAACTGTTTAATTTTTTTATGATTCCAGTAGGGATGAAGTAGAGGTGTGCCCAATATACAATAATTTATGCAAGCACAGATTGAGTGAGGATTATCCTGCTAGCTAAGGATAGGCATTTGAATTCCCATTCTGATATCATTTTGTAAAATCTGTTGGTGATCCAAGACTAGTCAGATAAGGAGTAGCCTGTGGGTTTCAATTGATAACCCAAGTATTTCATGCTTTCATTGATAGAAATTGCTTGAATCTTATAGAGTTGTGAAATATAGTCCATATCATCCATATTAACCTTTCCATAAAGAAAAGATGATTTTCCTTCGTTGATACATAAACCTGTAGCTCTTTGGAAAGATATTAATATGACATGCAGATTTTGCCATGTTTGCTTGCAAAGCATAGCAAAGAGTAGAATATCATCTAGGAAAAGATTATGAGAAAAAGATATCCCTCTACATATGCAAAGTGGTCTTACCGTCCCCATCGAAACAACCCTTCTTAGGTGAAGGCTGAGAGTGTCCATAACAAGTATAAACAGAAGGGGAGAAAGGGAGTAGCCTTGTTGGAGTCCCCTTTCAACTAAGAAGAAGGGAGTAGGGAATCCGTTAATGAGAATGGCAAACTTGACTCACTCCACACATGCCATAACCCATTTTGTACATTGATCACTCAGCCCAATCTTAATGAGTAGACACCTCAGATAACTCTAGTCAAGGCAATCATAAGCCTTTTTGAGATCTATTTTCAGAATGGCAGCTTCAATATTTTTCATATGCATTGAATGCAAGCATTCCTGTGTAATAGCCAATGCCTCTAGAATATTCCTCCCATTTAGGAAGCCATGTTGTTCCTTTGTGAGATGTTGAGAGAGAATACCTCGAACCCTTTTAGCTATTATTTTAGAAATGATTTTGTAAATAGTGTTACACAATGAAATAGGTCTGAAATTTGAAAAAGATAATGAATCTCCTTTTTTGGGGATTAAAGCAATATAGGTTGAGGAAATGATCTGATTGATATTCCCCCTCATTCTGGATTTTTCAACCATCTCCAAAATATCTTTTTTCATCATGTCAAAGAAGTGGAAGAAAATATCTATGGTCCAGCTATCAGGGCCAGGACATTTGTCTTTTTTAAAGGATTTCATAACAGCTAGCAATTCATCTTCTGTTATAGTAGCAAATAAGCGGTTGTTATCTACCTCTTCAAACATACGAGGAAAAAGATCGATTCCCCATATAATATCATTTATTTCTCTGTGGGAATCCCTTTTGTATGCCTTTTGAAAGTGGTTAACAGCTTCCTTGGATATCTCTTCTTGAGTGTATATAAAACTACCATCTTCTTTCATGATTTTCCATATAGAATTTGCTTCACATCTTTTGTTTGCAAAGCGATGGAAGAATTTGGTATTTTTATCGCTTTCCCTTAACTAGATCGCTTGGCTCTTAAGTCGCCAAGTCACTTCCTCTATAGATAGTAGCTTATGTTTTTTTTTCTCCAGTTCCCAAATCCGTGAGTGAACACTCCATGGGAGGGACTGCGTGTTCATACTAGAGGCAATGGATTCCAATTATTTTTTAATATCCAGAAGTTCTAATTTGTTTGATCTCTTTTTCATAGCCTGCCACTCCTTTACTTTCTTCCTTAGGCTCTTCATTTTTCCAATTAATTTATCTGAATGGGAAGATCCAACCAGAGGGTCAAATGATAACCAAGCTTCATGGATCATATTGTTGAAAGTCTCATCTTCAAGCCATATTCTGTTAAACTTAAAAGGATAGTTCTTTCGAGAAAATTGAAACGACCATTGCAAAGAGATCGGGCTGATCGGAGATAAAAACAGGAAGAGTGTGTCAGCATGGAATGCCAAAATTCGTCAACACATTTTCATGAATGATGAACCTGTCCAATCTTTTAGCAATATAAGCATTCCCTGTCCTACCATTGTCCCAAGTAGGCAATAAAGATTTTGGATAGATATCAACAAAGTTGAATTGTAGAATGGCCTCTCTGATTTTCTCTCCAATTTGATCAACTTTTTTCCCTTTTCCCCATACTTCATCTAGTCCCAACATGCAGTTTAAATCACCAGCGATGAGGAGCAATTTAATTTCCAGGATTCCAGAGGAAATGAAACAGTTCCAGTAAGAATATCGATCCTTATATGGTGCATACACATTTAAAATATGAATCTTGTCGGCTCTGCGACGATAATTAGCTATGATCAAAATACCATCAAGACATCTAAAAGTTTTTGCAGATATCCATCTTGGGTCCCATAGAACCGCTAGACCACCTGAGAGACCTGTCGCCTCTATAGCTACAATGTACCAAGTCGGGAGCATCTGCTTGAAAAAAGAGATTGAATCTTGTCGAGCATGCATGGTTTCCTGTATTAAGATTATCTTGTAAGGAGTAGAAAGAAATAATTCTTTTAGGGCAAGAAACTTTGGGTCTACCCCAAGACCCCTTATATTAATAGAGAGGATATTCATCATTTGTAATTCTCCCCGGGCAAATTTGCTCTAAGAGGCCCGTTTTGAGGAAGATTAGAAATAGGTATGTCAATAAGAGAGGATTCCTGATAATCCAGATTGGAGATGCCCTTTCTCCCTCTGAAATGATGACTGCCCCTTCTTTTGTTTTCGGTGAACAGTGATATTTTTTGCCTAATTGGGGCTAATGACGGGTGAAGAAGATTTTTTGGGTTTGTGAATGGTTAGGGGAAGCAATTTCAGAGATTCTCGTTGAAGGAGCATGTCCAGGTCACTGCCAATGGTGTTAGTGCGAGATGGCAGCCAATGGAGTTAGTGCGAGATGGAAGAGTTTAATTTCTGTTAGTTTGCATATCACTTAATTCATGTTAATTTAATGTTTTTCACTCTATGTTAGTTTGCATATCACGATATTTGATTTAGAGTAAAGTGAATACCATGGGTCAGTACCATGTGCCATCTTTATTTTTATTAATACTAATATTAGGGTTAATAATGTTTTTTTGCATGGTATTAATAATAATTTGGTCCATGGTATTTGGCCCATAGGCTTCACCTAAATATAACACATTTTTTGAGTGTTCGTAAATATAAGGTGGATTATGGAGTAAATATAAAAAATGTTTTATTTATTTACCATACCTCTTGTTTATTTATATTTTTATTAATTTACCATACCTCTTTTATAAATATGGTATTTGGCCCATAGGATTTAATTAAATAAAACCTCTTTTTTGAGCCTTTTGAAATAGAAAAAGGGTTATGGACTAAATATAGAAAGAGGTTTTATTTATTTATCATACCTCCACTTTATTTATATTTTTATTTATTTATAGGCTTGTGTTCATAAATATAAGGTGACATATGGAGTAAAAATAAAAAATTGTTTTATTTATTTACCATACCTCTAGTTTATTTATATTTTTATTAATTTACCATACCTCTTTTATAAATATGGTATTTGGCTCATAGAATTCACTTAAATGAAACCTTGTTTTTGAGCCTTTTTAAATAGAAAGAGGGTTATGGACTAAATATAAAAAGAGGTTTTATTTATTTACCATACCTCTAGTTTATTTGTATTTTTATTCATTTACCATACCTTTGGAGTAAGTATAAAAAAGAGCTTTTATTTATTTACCATACCTCCACTATATTTATATTTTTATTTATAACTATCATAAATACATTTTCTTGAAAATGAGGGCGAATGGAAGATTGTAACTCCTAATTTCAAGCGTTAAATTTACTTTCTTTATCCTCTCCTTAAAAATAAGGTGGGCTAACCTCCATACCTATTTTTTTTATAAAATAAATTTGAGGCGATTTGTAACAATGTACTATGATACAAAATGTTCGCCCAATAAAAATATAAAACCCCTATAAAATCCCTTAATTTAGCCAAGGGGGAAAATTTGCCCCTAAAATTTTCCATGTTATTCATGGACATGATACAATAAATGGATTCATCAACATGCCTACAACTATGCATGAAACCAGCTAAACCATCGCTAACAATGCTCTGTATATTTGATAAAGCAAGATCTTACTCAAATTTCACAAAATAAATCCTAAGTAGAGGCATCAGATCTACTAAGTAGTCATGCATTAGAATGAAAATTTTTCTACAGAGTTAAGGGCGTAACCACTCACATAAATTTAACTCACAGTTGATCTATAGCTCTTGTAAGATTATTGTACAACATAGAGTGCTTATCCATATTGTTCATAAATAGACTGCATAACATTATTAAGAAAGAACAATGAGCCTTCCAATTTATAAGCATGCCAACCATTAAAGCACCAATGTTAGTAGTTACATGCATGTCTTCATGCAACTAGTCACAATGGCATAAATAATCAAGAAAATTTATCTCATCCACATAAAGCTATTGTTTTTGCTTAACCAAACGAATATCCAAGGAATATTTCCCGTCAAGGAAATGAAGCAGTTGTCAAGGACCATTCAAGAACATTACAGAGTCATACATCAACTAACAACATACTAGTCATGGTAACCATTCACATCCAATCATATGTGTGTGTGTGTGTCATGGCACTTATATGAATGGCTAGAGATGGTTGGAAAATGAAGGTGGCACTTCAACTCTCCACCCAACCATAGGCTATTTGTACCACAATATTTCTTGCAGGTTTCCACCCCTTACTCAGATCCATGATCCAAGGGATTTCTTTCACACTTAATCCAACCAAGTTTAGCTGGGGTAATGCTCAGTTATAGGAGTATGGGCTTACTTTATAGATGTTTTATTAATTGTGTCTTCAAAACATGCATTGCACAAATCTATAACTCACTATCTAGGTGGTTTATTAGCTTACCTAGCAAGCACTATGTAACAACCCCAAGTTAAAAATTCATGTAATAAAGTTAACAAAGGAAAAAATAAGACCAAGATCATGGGACACGTATTCTAAGTTGAATATTGGGAGAAAATATAGTGATGGGGTATCATCTTGTGATTGATTTATGGTTATGGAAATTGGAAAAGGCATTGGCAAAGGCAAAGTGGCATTAATTGGCATCTATTTATGAAAATAATCGAAAATAGGAGGAAAGGAAGGTGAAAGGTCACGTAATTCTATGTGAGAAAAATTGAAAGAAAAATAGAAGAAAATGAAGAAAATAGAGGCCTCAATGATAAAAATGATTATGAGGATCAATTCACAACCTTTTGTCAGTTTTACCTTGGAGCTCTCTTCTATTCTCTCTCTCTCTCTCTCGCAATCTTGCACACTTAGAGAATTCTTGGAGCATGCTTGGATAACTCTAACATACATTGGATTTGGAGAAAGAAAGAAAAGGAAAGGTAGTAAAGTGCAAGGGGATAGTGGGAACAGTGGCTACAACGGGATTTCTTTGCAAGTAACAGGTTGCACGTATGATATCCTTGTTGATATATGGATGTATGGTATATGCATGTGGTTATTTAGTTATGATATGTCATTGACATGGAGGATTGCCTAGATTGACAGTAGTTTTAGCCTTCACTTACCATTTCCTGGACAACCATGATGTTGTGGGGTTTTCCATATGTTTGTTTTTTGATTGGTGCTCATAATTTCTTTTGGTTGTGGGTTGGAATAAACACTATAGAAGTCCTAGAACAACTTTGGTTGAGTTACTAGTCCTCGAGCCTAGGTTGGACAAATGCTATCGAGCCATTGGTGGGTTGAGTTACTAGTCCTGGGGCTAGGTTGGAAAAAGGCTCTGAAGCCCTGGAAGGTTGTGGGTTGAGATATTAGTCCCTGGAGCCTTGGATAGCTGGGTAGAGACCGATTAGGTTGGTGTTAGTGATGTCCGATCCTATTGTATACTTGTATTTGATATTATGAGGCTTTGATGGTTATTCTATCATGGTTTATATGTTGGTCGTTTGTTGGTTATATGCTGGTTTTATTATGTATATTGTCTATGGATCTTGACATATTTTGATTGATTGATGAATGGTCCATGAATGCATGAGCTAACAACTATTCTTGCAGCTATTACGAGAGGGAATTATATATTCTTGATTATTCTCAGATAAGTATCATACCCCTATGCTCATATATGCATTCATGACCTATAGGTTACTTGTTCTCAATATCTTTAATGAAATGACTGTCATGGTTAGGCCTTGTTAGGTCAAGCCTTTGATCAAGTTTTGTACGAATGAATTTGTCTTAATGTCATTTGCAATTCTGGAAAATTTCACTGAGTTATGGGTAGTGGTTTGGAGGTTGACTTGGAATCTAGGCTCATATCTTAGGACCACACACTCTAAACTGGAGAAATTAGGCTACAACCGCATGGATGTAAGCTTATGAATGTGATTGGAGGCCCCCAACCATATGGATGCCTTACTATGGGTGTAGTTTAGGGCTTAGGATTGAGAAATAGATGTATGGATCAGGGTTTGGACACCTGACATGGTTGTTCAACCTCTAAGTGACCTATAGCTCCTGTAGGTTGTGTTGAGTTGTTAGTTTTTCATCATTGGTTGGACCCACTTACTTAATTAGATCTAGGAGTTTGGGTCATGTCATAGTAGCTCTTTCTCTCATGTTTACCCCAGCAGGCCGGCGAAACTGGGTAAATGTGGGAGTGGTGCTTATAGATTGGTATCAGAGTGGGTTTTGTTCTCTTTGGGTGATATTTGATACCAAAAATTGGTATTAGAGCTCTGAGGTTTAACATTTGGACTATGTTATCACTCAGGTTTTCGCCAAAGTTGTAAGAAAGGGAAAGGAGGCTGAGGTAACCACAGACCAATCTTTTAGATACATAATCTAGCCAATCTGTATCCAGATAGGGCTCTCTCTTTATGATTTAACTTTGCTTTGAAAGGTATTAGGCTATTTATGAAGTTCATGGGTTTTGTTTGATTTTTGGGTGGTGAGATTCAATCGAGCAGAGGTGAAAGATTGAGCTTCAGTCCATTGGGCTAATGGAGTCAACAAGGATGGCTTTCTGGATTTGGTTTCTCCATAGAGGATGGTTCCATAGAGCAAGGTAGTCAACCAAGGAACAAATAAAGAGCTAAAGTAGATGGAATGGGTTTAAATTGGGTGAAAGGCAGTTAAGAATCCTTCAACCTATTTAAAGAGGGAAAGTGGATGATTATTGCTAAAGAGCAATATAAGAATTATTTAACAAATAATCAGCATGAAAGAATTAAGAAACATGAGCAATTAAGAGTTACACTACTTATTCTAATTCTGAAGAAAACACAGAGAATGATAATGGATGAAAACATAGTGCATTCAAGCAAATTCTGAATTAATCTTTATCTTTTATCATTCAGATTCTGAAACACGAGTGATACAAGGAACCAGTAAAAAACTTTAAAACACAGATATAAGAGACTTGTTGGTCTGGTGGTTGATTCAAGAATCCTGTGACAAGTCCTCTGCTTCAATTCTTCATCTAGTAAGCCGAACAATAGTTGATTCCAACAACTTTCTATTTCGAAAAACTCAAAGTTTAAAACAAAAACTAGTATTACTCACCAACCCCAAATACTTGGTTAAGGGGGGTATTTATACAAAATATCTTACAAAATATCTCATGGAGATAATACCTAGTGATGAATAATCATTTTTTACAAAAGATAGAGACAAATATTCTCGAAAACAGGGAAAAGATAAAATGATTATGTGCTGGTTGTTCCGTCTTTGTCTGATGTGTTGGAGGTAGGCCCTATGAGTCGATTTACAGTTGTCTTCCACTAATAATCTGTGCTGGTTGTTCCGGCTTTGTTGGATGTTATTTAACTCTGATATGATATGCTTTGACCCGTCTGCCCCTTTACTCATCTCTGTTTATCTTATCATGAAAAAATGGCCCAAAATTTACGCTCTTCATCCAAGAGAATTTTACAAGATTTCTAGCATATCTTCCCACCATTTATGCTCTGTCATTTTATGTCTCTGAAGCTTCCTAAGAGTCTCATCAGTCTATGTATATCTATAGAAATTAGGTTGAATGGTGAACATATGCTTTACCTCGTGCTCAATGTAGAATAAACTCTCTAAGTTGTCATAGAGGTCTTGGCCAGATGGAAGTGCTTTCATTCCTGAAGCACTTGTTGATGAAGTAATTTGATCAGCAACATATTTATTCAATTTGTGTGCATAATCTACATGTCTCATTAGCCGGTCATTACTTGTTAAAGGACTGGGTATACCCTTATCCTGCAAAACTGTGAACTTTTCTATGAAAGAATTAATCTCCACCTACATGTTCTGGCATCTCCTTTCCAAATTTTGCATCAGAGTTCTCTTGGTTAGAACTCTCTTGATTTCTAGAATGGTGCCTGTAGTTTGTGATTTCCAGTGCTTCCAGTTGTTCGCTGGTCTTGGTGTTCAAAAAATGTATTAGCCGATTGGCTTGTTCAGGCATCTGTCCTAATAAAGCTCTTGTCTTTTGAATTTCCACTTGAGCTCCTCTTACTAAGTCAATCTTCTCATAAATAGCTTGGATTGATTGCCAAACATTATTAAGGGATTGATTGATGTTGGCCCACAGGATTCCTTTGATTTATGCTAGAGGTTTATCCAGAGAGAGATCCTTTTCTAATGCTCTCACTTTGTTCTCTAATGTTTTAACCTCCCTTATTTTCTCTGCCACATTCATCTTGGATTTGTCATAAATTTTTTCTATCTTTGCCAATTGTTCCTTTATTTGTTTCAATTCTGACACTTGGAGTTTCAATTCTTCCATGGCCTTTATTAGTTGTTCTATGCTCATATTAGTACTGCTGCCTGGTGCTATTGCTGATGTACCTATAATTATCTCTGTTGTGGATGCTGGAACATTTGGAGCCAATGTTGTTCCAAGTGTTGAAGGGACTGTTGTTGAGATTGTAGGGATGACCTCAGGAGTCTGGGAGGTCGACTCTCCCTGATTTTCCTTTAGTGTTTTTTCTAGTGCCTGCTCTGTATCGGTTAATCTTTCGTTGAGTTTCATGAGCAGGCCCATCATGTCTTCTTTTGATTTCTGTTGTACAACTTCTGCAGTCTATGGATGCATGGAAGGAGGTAGTTTGAACTATTTCCTAAGGGTAGCAATGTCTTCCTCTTTCTTCTTCATTAGTGCCTTTATGCCTTTAGCATCTTTGGGATCATGTCCCAGTTCAATGATGATCTCCTCTAAAGATTTTATCTTGTTTTCCTTGGCCAGAGGAGAGGCCTTCTCCAAATGTAATTGAGCTGAGGTATTGTCCAAGGAGTTTTGTAGTTTATGAGCCAACATTGCTTTATCAGCCAGTGTGGAGTAGACCATCTCTCCTGTCTGTTTATGAAGCTCGATTTGGTCCATAGGATGAATGTCCTTGGCTAGGATCTCCAATTTTGTCCTGATGTAATCAGCTGTTGACTATGGTTGTTGCACCTTAGGCTTAAAGTAACTCATGACCATTTTTCCCTCTTTAATGTCATAGGCTGACATTAATCTCTATTGGTTTGTGGGGGCCATCTTCAGATATTGGTTGTAAATTTGAAGCCTTAGTGGGCTATTCCTAGCCTTTATCTCTGTGAATGTCCTTTTGATGTCTGAGGCTTGTTTTCTTTATGGCCTAGTGGATGAAACTTCTACACTATGTTGCCTTTCTAGCTCCTGCCTATGTGAACTAGTTGATGTTTCTATCACTGGAGAAGTCTGCTGGCTGACTACCCTTTCACCTCTTAGACTGCCAATGGTTTCTTCAATAATTTCATCTTCTAAGAGAGGATTCAATCTCTGCCTCTTTGCACCTGGCTATTCTGTAGGTCCACTGATAAGTGTGGGGTCTTCCCTATCTCTCTTCTTGCTTCTTTCCTCATTTAGAGGAGTCTGTAATGCAGGAATTTCTGCTGCTTTAGTTTGGGATGGATAAATTTGTCCATGACTCTGTTCTTTTGACATTGTTGGTTGGTATCTCATTATAGGATGCTTTGTGGTATCTACCTCTTTTCCCTTTGAAGTCCCTGTGACTACTGTGCTGGTTTTTTGTGCAAGTTGTTGAGAAGTTCCAGTAGGGGAGGTACCAACTCCTTATTATTGAGGCAGCTTGAAAGATACTTGTCCAAAAGAGTCCAGGTCAAGGTGCTCTTCAAGATCTTTCATAACTTTTTCCATCTTTTCTTGCTCACTAACTTCTTCTATTAATGTCCCTTGTACCCACTCATTTTGATTTGCATACTATTCAATTTCTGGGATCCTGTGATGTACATAAACTAATACCCTGTTCCTTACTCTTCTGTCACTTATGTTGGGTTGTGTTATATTCTTTCCACATAGTTAACATGGGGTTTGAGGGGTACCCGTAACCCCACTTTATGGGGTGGGGGGTAGCGCCCCGGAAAATTTTGGTTTTGGACCCTATGTTAGGTTGGGCGGACCCACCTATGGTTTTGTGCATGATTTTCG
>APFE030197977.1:17930-39849 GCA_000404065.3 Pinus taeda | reverse complement strand
CAAAGAGGAAGCTCTGGTTAAACCAGAGGAAGTATGTCGAGACAATATTGTAGAGGTTTTAATATGCAGGATAGTAAACCGGTGAAGGTTCCTATTCCTGTAGGTGTGAGGTTATCTGTTGAACAGTGTCCCAAGACACAAGAAGAGGAAGAGGACATGTCCCGTGTTCCATATGCAAGTGCAGTCGGTAGCTTGATGTATGCCATGATCTGTACTAGACCAGACATTGCACATGCAGTGGGAGTATTGAGCAGGTTTATGTCAAAACCAGGGAAGGAGCACTGGACAACAGTGAAGCGGGTTTTCAGGTATTTTCATGGCACTAGTGATTATGGTTTGTGCTACCAAGGAAGACCAGGATTGGACAAAGTGTTGGATATCCGTGGCTTTGTTGATGCAGACTAGGCTGGAGATCTGGATCAGAGAAGAGCTACAAGTGGGTATGTGTTTAACCTATTTGGAGGTGCAGTCAGTTGGATGAGTAAGAAACAATCTGTAGTGGCACTATCAACTACAGAGGCAGAATACATGCAGCCACTCATGCAAGCAAGGAACCAGTTTGGTTGAAGAGATTGTGTTCAAGTATGGGGTTAGTACAGGGAGCTATAAGGATAGACTGTGACAGCCAAAGTGCAATTTTCTTGGCAAAGAACCCTGCTTATCATTCAAAGACAAAGCACATTGATGTTCAGTATCACTTTGTGAGGGATATGATAGAAGACAAAAAGGTGTTGCTGGTAAAGGTGGACACTTTGAAGAATACTGCAGATGCATTGACAAAATCTGTTAGCTCTGAGAAGTTCTCTTGGTGTAGAGAAACAATGGGTGTTTCGGGGCTGGAAAAATGACTAAGCTCTCCTGTGGCCCCCTGTGGAAAGAAAACAACAAGTGGGAGATTGTTGGGTTGTGTTATATTCTTTCCACATAGTTAACAGGGGGTTTGAGGGGTACCCGTAACCCCACTTTATGGGGTCCGGAAAAATTTTGGTTTTGGACCCTATGTTAGGTTGGGCAGACCCACCTATGGTTTTGTGCATGATTTTCGCATATGTTTTTTGGACGCGATGGTTTTCGGTCCATGGTATTGGATTGATTGTTTTTTGGTTCATGGTATTGGACGTGATGGTTTTTCAGTCCATGGTATTGGTTGCTTCGGCATGTATAAATATGTATTGTAACATTGAAAGGAACATAATGAAAAATCAAGCTGATAGTCTCGGTTTTGAGATCCAGTGGGAAATCTCTGTTTATATGTGTTTTATGTGTTATGCTCTCGCATTTTTATTTTTCTTGTGATTTAAAATTCGTATGCAGGTAATTTCTATATGGGGTTAAAACCTACAACTTATAAAACTATATGGGTCATATGGCACCCACTAAAAACTTTTCTTCAATTTAAGGTGATCTCCTAAAATCTTGTTAGCTTCTTGCCAGGCATCTCTAGAATGGATGACATAAGGGCCTAATTGGTATTTTATTCTTAGTTGGGACTTCTTCTTTGCATTACAAAAATGGTCTATATCTGCCTTTATGATCTGTCTGAAATATTCTAATGCAAATAATCTCATGGGACAATATTTGGGTAGCTTGAAAGGGCAAAGCTCACACCCATATATTCTAATCTCTGTGTGATTTTGGTACAGGTACCAATCACCTATCCTGTACTATTTGGAGAGCTGCAGAATCTTTTTCATGTCACCAGAGATTCTAGGAGGGGGAGATCCTATCAATAGAGCGAATGCTAAATGCACAAATAAGTCAATAAACTCATCATAGGTATAAGGGCACTCAAAGGTATTATGGAAGACTAAGGTCCAAAAGATCATAGACCTTTGATTTCCCTTTGAGTCCAACCTCCTGATGGGGAAAGAAAAGTTGTCTGGATGATAATATAACAGAAGGTGGTATATGAAAGATGTGTACTTGAAGACTCCTTCTCTATCCAGGTTTAAGAATTGATCATGGATTTTGTTGGCAATGAAAGTGGCATAGTCATATTTGATAGCAGGGGGCTATCCTGGGGTAAATATTGACAGTAGAACTAGGGTGATCTCATCAACATATTCATTGGTATTAAATCCCAA
This sequence comes from Pinus taeda, assembly GCA_000404065.3. Taxonomy (NCBI): domain Eukaryota; kingdom Viridiplantae; phylum Streptophyta; class Pinopsida; order Pinales; family Pinaceae; genus Pinus; species Pinus taeda. The sequence continues at coordinate 37,765 of APFE030197977.1, read as the reverse complement.
GATCCGGGATATCATGTCAACAATAAGTTTGCCAGTGTCAGTGAGCCAGGTATGCAAATAGGGAGGTGGGCCTTGGGGCTGGTGGTCTGGCTTCATGAACATATGAGCAATATGGGTTATCTCTAAGCTGGACAATTGAGAAGATTTTTCAAGTAGATACCCCATCGACAAACGAGCCAGGGGCTCAGTGGAATGGAAATGTATCATCTCATTGATGGATTCAACAGTTATGTGAAAAAGAATAGTTTGGGACGGGGACATGATTTCTCTGTGGACAGGGTCGTAGTTAGCACGACACTGATGAATGATGTCTGGGAAAACATGAACTGAGGGAATGAAATACATGGGAAGGTTAGATTCCCATAACCTAAGAACGTCGAAGTTGTTTCGATAGCTATCCCTGATTTGGCAGAAGGCTTGAAGATGGTTCACATTTCCATACAAATCTTTTATTTGGAAATCTTTGTCGGTCAAGGGTAAATAATCCAAGTCTTTATGAGGTACATTCATAGGCGCGATGTTCAAGACTGCGGGAGCTTCCATGTTTGGTTCTTGTGTTTTCAAACTAGAATTCGGGATTCTATGGAAACAATGGACAAAACAGTAGGATTGGGGGTCTTTTTATGGAAGCTTCGGAATGATTTCAACTTGAATTCAGTTCTTTTAGGTAAAATTCTCAGTGCAAAAAATGAAATTACAGGTTAGCAGAGAGAATTGGGTAAATACCTGTTTTTAAGAGGCAAACCGTGTAATTCGTAGGTTGGACGACAAACTGCAGAGCACGACGCTGGAATTTCTTGGCTGGGTGGTGGACTTGACGCTCGTACAGTTGCCTAGACATAATTTGCATGGAAACAGTTTGCAGAGAAAATGGGTGAAAATGACATTTTCCCGTCAATTTAACAAAATTTGGCTTTGGCAGGGCTTTTTTGGCATTTATTGAGTAGTTGACAACAGAGTGATGGGACGTCTTGTCGTCACATGGAGGGTGGTAAGCAGTTTTCCCTGCATCACTTTTGGGGTCGGGTGGTTTCGGACGGGGGGCAAGCGTAGGTTGAATGAATGATGTGTGTCCTTGGTACGACGACAAAACCATCGGTTCCCCACGCATTAACGTTTGGCGGTTATGGTGGTCGCGAAACGATCATCGACCGTTGGATGGATGGGTGAAGATCTGATGGCAGATGAGCTTTAGAGATGACGGGAGGTTAACATTGCAGGCCTGATATATTAAAGCATGTTTTAAATGTATCGAGGGTAATTTCATTGGGCAAGGTTGATTGGTTATTAATTAACTATAGGTTAATTAATTCCATAATGCGTGCGAGGAGGGTTCTTAATGAACTTCAAATAAATTCATCAATCCCTGTTGAAATGTAACTATGGTCGTATTCGACCGGGGCGGGGAATATTAATATTTGGTGAATTTTTAATGTATTTATATACAATACAGGATTGGGAATAAGGTGCGATTTATATAAATAAAGTTAATAGTTAATATGAAAAAATGTAATGAGCCAGCGCTAAGTTAAAAACAATTGCCTTTTCATGTTAACTTAGGCTATGAAGTAGAAAAAGGGGTTTATATGATATTTGTGCAATCTCCTAAGTAAAATAGAGTTTTTACCTAGAGAGTCATTACAAAATGGAATGAGTGGTTTATGAGGGATACTAAGCATATCTTGATATCATTGGGGAAGTAAGTGAATGATTTTTAGGGAAAAGTATGAAGGGGAGTTAGTCATGGAACCTTGTCTTTCTTGAGCTGCATCAATTGTAATATCTGCCATGGCGCTTGTGATTAAAGTAAAAGTTAACACATGTGGAGACAAAATTTATCACAAGTATCATTCTGCAACACCATTGCACCTACCTTGCCTAATTGGCCTAGCATTTTTTCTTCTTTCTTTGGGTGCACTTGGATTGGCAAACCCTCATCACCTTCTTTTCCTTTTCATGGTAAGCCTACCCAAGTCTGCACTTATAACATCCAAGGGCTCAGATTTAACTATTGAGCTCCTTTACTTCTCTACCTATTTACTTATCAGCCAAGATTGAACAGTTTGGTCAGATTTTATTCTCTATCTCTAAAACATGAAATTCAAACATGAACTAGCCAAGATTAAGCTGTTTGGCCATTCATCAATGGTGGCATAAATCAACAAGCTACACACAATCATATTATTGTAGAAAATAAAATATTAGTGGCATTTTGGATTTGCACACTTTCCTGGTCTATTTTGTTTGGGGTTCATTTCTTTCATTTTTTGACCATTTGATTCTTTTTGCCCTTTGATTTTTCTTTTAGGGCATACCCTCTTTATATTTTTTGGATTTTTGAATTATTTGACAATATGGAAAACCTTTGCAACCAGAGAAGGTATGAACATATTAGAGAGCTCATCAATGTCAATCATGAGACATGACACCTATTGGTATAGGAGCATAACATACTAGATGGGAAAAATGTTTTTATCATGCATGCATGTCAGTGTGTACATGATAGTTATGCAAGTATTGTCATAGTTATGGCTGTTGTGCATGAGGTCATTGTATGCAGTCGATGTTATCATGCATGATATCGATATATTGATATGATTATGTATATACATGTATCATGCTAATATATATTTATTTTGTAGATGAGATCGCCTCCCTTGATCTTCACTGAGGTATGCTGATTTTGTTTATATTTGGCTATTTGTCATGGTACTCTTGCAAGAAGTAGAAGATCAAAGATGACTAGAAAAATGGTGGACTACTGTTTACGTGACTCTCCCTACAAATCAGATGAACAACATAGTGATGAGTACTCCCCTGACATAGGAGATAGATTGAGAAGTTTGAAAGAAGAGATCGAAAGTTGTAAGACAGATAATGAGAGGATAATTTAGTGACATGAAAGACTTGCTAGGGCACATGAGAAACAAGCATAGATTAATGTCATCATCCTTCAAGGTCTATCAAATTTATAGAGACAAGGACCACTTAGGATCGATCATGGACAGGAGGAAAGGACCAATGAGGCATATGGAAGTAGGTCACCATAAAGATACATGTTTGACAAGGATGATACAGTCAGAGATGGTATGTTCTTGGACACACCTGACAGGAGGGTTAATGACCATGGTTTCTATTCTAGTTTTGTTTCAAATAGACAACATCGTCATCACCATCACCATTAGTATAGGAGGAGTGACAAGTAGTACTTGATAAAAGAGTTCAAGAAAGTAAAGCCTTCTACTTTTGATGGATAAATGAAGAAGTCACAGGATGTAGAAGCTTGGTTTCTTGGGATGAATAATTTTTTCAGATTACACTCAGAGAATATGAAATCCAGGATAGCCACTTTCAATTTTAAACAGAAAGAAGAAATTTGGTAGGAAGATGTAAATAATGTCATAGACATTCAAGAAGAGGACTTGACTTGGAGTGAGTTCGAGATACTTTTCAGGAAGAAGTATCTATTTGAAATATACTGTGATGATAGGGAAAAGTAATTATACAAGATGAAGATTGGATTTTTGACCGATGAGTAGTATACTAGCAGATTCTTAGAATTGTTGATATATGTGCCTCATCTTAAGGAGGATAAAGCGAAGATTCAAAGATTCATCAATGGGTTGACAATATCGTTCAAAGGAAGGATTTCTTTTAATGAGCCTAGTTTGCTAGAGGAAGCCATAAAAAATTTGAAGCATTGTTATGAGAAATCGAAGCACATGATTGATATGTCTAAGAAGGATTGGAAAGGTAATGAGAAGAATAAAGGAAAGTGGGTTAAGGAGAGAGGAAAACCATATGACACAGATGACGAGGAGAATGCAACACCACATAATAAGTTCAATGCAGTTAATAGAGGACATGGATTTCAACCTGAGGAGTAGAACAAGGGTGATGGAAGGAACCCTTTACAATGTTGTACTTGTGGCAAGGATCATCACATGAGATATTTTCCAGAACATTAGGGTGGTAGACCGCAAATATACAGTGATTAGGAGGAAAAAAAGTTGGGAATGTTGGACAAAGTATTCCTCAAATTTATGCAGCTTTGGATAATCAGTAGGATGTTCATCATGCATCCATTATTGATATGGAAGGTAAGATTTGTGATCAAGTTGTTTATATTTTGATTGACCCTAGATATAACTATAGTTATATCATTTTTGACCTAGTGGATAAGTGTGGTTTGAATAAAGAAGTGCATGCAGAGTCTTGCATAGTGAAGTTATCTATATGTATTATGAAAAGATCTCATCATTGGGTAAGATCTTGTGCATTTGAGATGAACGATATGTTTACATTAGCGCATATAAATGTGCTTCTTTTGGGATCATATGCTATGATGTTGGGTATGGATTGGTTATACATTCACAAGACTAAGGTGGATTGTTATGATAAGGATATTGACTGATTTGATGATGATGGAGAGAAAAGAATATTGCAAGGTAAGAAGAAGCCTACATGAGTGAGGATGGTTACAACTATGCAAGCCGAGCAAAGTAACAAGAAAGGATGTGTATTGTTTGCAGTTCATATTTCTAGTGACAAAGGTAATGATGATGATGCAAAAGTATTAAAGAGGTATTTTATTTTGAAACAATTTCAAGATTTATTTCCAATAGAGATTTCAATGTTACCTCGTCACATGGAAGTGTACTTTTCTATTGAGTTGATTTTGGGAGCAACACCAACATCAAAGGCACCGAACAAGATGAGCGCTCCAATGTTAGTGGAACTGAAGTTGCAGTAGAAGGAAATTATTGACAAAGGATACATTAGGCCAAGTGTGTTGCCTTCGGGTGCACAAATATTGTTTGTGAAGAAGAAGGATGGTACTCTTAGGTTATGCATTAATTACAGACAGTTGAACAAGGTGACGATCAAGAACAAGTACCCTTTATGGCAGATTGATGATTTATTTGACTAGTTGAAGGGAGTAGTAGTTTTCTTAAATATTGATCTAAGATCAAGATATAAGTACACATCAAATAAGAGGACATATAGAAGATTCCTTTCCAAACCAGGTACGAGAATTATGAGGTTTTTTGGTTCCTTTTGGTTTGACTAATGCTCTAGCTACTTTCTTGTGTTTAGTGAATAGTATGTTTCATCCTTATTTGGACAAGTTTGTGATTGTATTCATGGATGACATATTGATATATTCTAAGAATGAGGAAGAGCATGAAGAAAATTTGGTAGAAGTGTTAATATTTTTGTGAGAGAATAAGTTATATGCCAAGTGTAGTAAATGTAGTTTCTATTAGATAGATGTTTGTTACTTGGGGCATGTGGTTTTTAAGGAAGGTATAACAATGGTTCCAGAAAAGATCAAAGTTATCATGGAGTGGGAAACTCCTAGGAATGTGGATGAGTTCAGATCATTCATGGGACTAGAAGGTTAATATAGGAGGTTCACTAGGAAATTCTAGTAGATTGTCTATCTTATTACATCATTGTAGAGAAAGGGAAAGAAATTTGAATGGACAGAGGAATGTGCAACTAGTTTTGAGCAATTGAAATAGTTTCTTACAAACACTCCAATTCTAAAGATTGCAGATCCAGATAAAAAGTTTTTGGTGTGTATAGATTCTTGCAAAAGAGTAGTTGGTAGGGTTTTGATGCAGGAAGGACAGGTAGTGTGTTATGTGTCAAGGAAGCTAAATGAGAAGGAGTAGAATTATGTGACACATGATCTTAAGTTGGAAACGATCATTCATGCAGTGAATATGTGGAGGCACTATATTTTGGGTAGGTGGTTTATTATGATGAGTGATCACAATCAACTGAGGTACTTATTTGACCAACTTAATTTGAATTTTAGGCAATCTAGGTGGTTTACCATGCTCAATGAGTTTTATTTCAAGATCAGGTACATTAAAGGAAAATAAAAAAGGTTTGCATATGCTCTTATGCAGAAGGGTACATGTATATCACATAGCAACTATGAGTTCATACGGAACATATTTATAGGATCAGATCTTGTAGGGAGGACAACAGGATGACAACTACTAGTAGCTTAAGCATAGGCTGCAGTAGTAGGTTATAGGTGAACATAATGTGGATTATAATCTCACTATAGATGGTTTGGCCATATTTAGGAGCACGATCTATGTGTCAGACAAATGTGAGCTCAAGAAGCTTATATATCTTGATGGAATTTCATGTCAATCCATATTCAAGTCACTGAGGATATCATAAGATATTGAAAGTGGTTAAGAAGTTCTACCATTGGAAAAACTTGAAGAAAGAGGTGGCATATTTCATTGTTAGATGTTTTGATTGTCAAATGGTAAAAGGATAGTGTAAGAATTTGAGTGGTTTATTATATACGATTTTGATTATAGAGTGTAAATGGGAGGTCATTTCCATGGATTTAATTATAGGTTCGTTGAGGACATATAGACAATATGATTCTATCATGGTTGTGGTTGACACATTTTGCAAAACTAATGATGTAGAAATAGGAGGGTGAGAAATCATATCTACTACTTTGTTGCTAGTTCTCTTCTTGTATTTTATTACCAGATGAAACTGCTGGAGGAATCCCATCCATCTAAAATGACAGGCTTGTTGAAGCTTGGTCTATGATTGAAGGTACTACAAGGGTTGATGATCCGTATGGATGACGGTCTCCTTGTTAATGAGGTAGTGTTTCCACTTCTTTACACTAAGGACCAAGGCATAAAACTCCCTGTCGTATGTGGGATAATTGACAACAGCCTGGGAGAAAGTCTCTAAATGGTAACATACATGGTTCCTCTGCTTCATCAATACAATGCCCATGGCATATCTGCTGGCATCTATTTCAAAGGCTAACATTGGTGCTGTGTTGATCTTCTCTTTCAGCGTGTCGAAAGATTTCTGCTACTTTCCTCCGCATTGAAAGGCCTGTTTCACACTTGTCAATACGTGTAAGGGGGATTTGATAATAGAGAAGTTCGTAATGAACCTTATCCAATAGGGTACCGCACCCAAAAAGCTTTGGACCTTTGTAACGTTTGTGGGCTAAGGCCACTTCATAATCGCATCTACTTTAGAGGGATCTATTTTTAATTTCCCATTACCAACTATGTGACCTGAATAAACCAGAGAGGTCTTCCCAAACTCACACTTTGACAATTTTACATACAATTTTTCTTTTTTCAAAACATTAAGCACTTTCTTCACATGACATACATGTTCATCCCATGTCCTACTATACATAAGAATATCGTCCAAATATACAAGCACACAATTATGAAGAAAAGGCCTAAACAAATCATTCAATATCGTAAAAAATGTGGTTGGAGCATTGCACAGTCCAAATGGCATCACCATCCATTCGAACAACGCCTATTTCATTTTGAATGTAGTCTTCCAAATGTCTTGTTCTATAACTCTAACCTGGTGATATCCACTATGCAAATCTAGTTTTGTAAAATAGACAACAATTTTCAATTGATCTAATAATTCATCAATGCGAGGGAGAGGGTATCGATTATTCACTATAATTTTGTTTAGCAACCTGTAGTCTACGAACATTCTCCATGTGCCGTCTTTATTTGGAATCAACACAATTGGTGAGTTGTACAAAGAAGAACTCGGTTTGATGACCCCTTGATTTAGCAATTCCTGCACCTATTTCTTGATCTCCTCCATCTCAATAGAAGCCATACTTTACATGCCAATATTTGGTAAAGGAGCATCCTGTTGTAAATGGATCTCATTTTTGATTTCCCATTTTAGGGGCAATCCTCTCGGTTCTTGAAACAAGCCTCATAGTTAGAAATAATTTCAAACAATTATTTCTTATGATCAGGATCGCAACCTTTGAAAGCGTTAGCCATCTCGACCTCTTTCGCTCTCACTACCATGAACATGCACCCTTTACTGGAATTAACCAGTTATTTAATCTGTCATGTAGTTATAAGGCTAGCACTAACTTTCGTATGATGAAATCTGACTATATATTCTACCCTGTCCTTCGTGAGGTAGTATTTATCTTGATTGCGAAAGAAAACTTCCTTTCTGTCATATAGATACAAACTTCCCAAGATAATTCCACAAATATCCAAAGGCACAACATCTAACTCTACCTCATCAACTAATTTGGAAGCAATAACAAATCTGGCCCTACACTACTTGGTTACTTGTAATTTTGCTTTATCACTTACCTAACCAAGTGGCTATGGACTCGAATGACGCTTAGTTTCGAGGCCCAACTTTTCACTAAGGAATCTGAGATTAAATTTTCTTGGGAACCTAAATCAAATAGATTTTCCACAACTCTAATGTGGAATAATTCAATTCTCTTTCACTCATTACTTACAGGCTCATTCAAATAACTAGTACTTTCCATTGAATCAGAATCATTACTAACAGAAGGATGTTATAGACATATTTGGGCACTGCAACCCCAATCCTATATGTCAATAAACTAAGGGCTCTTTAACCCCTAAAAGTGTCGTTTCATACCCTAAAGGATCATGGTCAACTAATTACATCATTCCCCAAAAGTTCCACCTAAAAAACCATTCAGAACTGGCCAAAACTAGACCATACTGACTGCTCGACTGTTAGGGTGCGATGCATACTGACTGCTACACTAGTCAGGCACAATGCATATTGATGGGGCCTTTTCTAGGGTGTGATGAGCGAGGATGGAAAAATGTCGAAGACAGTTTGCTAAGTGCATGCTCATGGAATCTTCTAGAAACTTCTCTTATGACACTTGCCTTTCTGAATTCGCCCAGGGATGAGTAAGAGATCCAAGAAATATCCAAGTGGAACTAAGAACAACAAGTGGAATGACACTAATAAAAAACCTATAGATGACTCACACCCTTGTACACATCTATAAATGGATCCCTCATCTGAGAGATCTAGAGGCTGGAATTTTGTAATTTACAAGGAAGTGCTGATAGTTTGTTTTTGAGAAAGAGCATTATATTATTGGGTGATCTTGCTTTTCATGAGGTGAAGAGGGCTTTGATGGTGGGAGGATGATGATAGATCAGATAGCTGGGTTGTAATTCTCCCTTCATATTTAATAAAGTTGTTTGAGTTTTCCTCCATAAAATTGTGTATTTGTGAATGTTGTTATTTGTGAATACCATTGTATGTTCATTGTACCTCTGATTCTGCAATGTTTATGATATACTAGATCAAGATGCTTTGATGGTGTTTTGTTACTTTGTCTCTACAAGTATTCTCTAAAGTGGGATAAGTAGGAGAGGAGTTGCAAGCTCTGTCAAGGGGGAGAGAAATCAAGCAAGGAGTCAAGCGGAAGATCTAGGTTGGTTCCTTTGCCTCTCTCTTATCTATCATACATAAAGGAAACCCCAAATTTCTTTGATTGTTTGTTTCTAGGATTGGAAGCGCTAGCAGATTGAAAAGACACTATTTTTCCCAGAAAAAAAGGAGTGCCTTTTACACCCACGACTGTGATCAATGTCTCATCGCCAGCATCTAATCCAAGGTCCTGGTGCGATGTTGCCACTGTCTTCTTCTTGCCGTTTACGCTGAATCTATGTGGTCTCAGCTACAGATGTAGCTTCCAGCAATGATCCTCGTCATGACCTTTTCCCTTGCAATGCATGCAAGATGGTGTTGCTCCATCCTCTTTCTTGGTTGTGATGGTATTCTTAGCCTTCCCCTTGCCTTTCTTCTAAAGTTTTCAATGGTGAGGGTTGAATGACGTCTTCTTGGCTTGATCATCTCTATCATTCTTTCCTCAAATTTCAAGATGAATAGCCTTTACACTGGCCACATCAATCTAGTAGGCTTGAACAATAACAATGAGTATCTTATGTAACTATGTAGCGCGCCAACATACGTAGTTACAGTATCAGGCGAATCTAATGAGATGCCCAAATTCAATGCTTGTTTCCAAAATTCTTATGTGAATCTTTGCAAATTTTGGCCTTTACCTTGCTTTAGATATTTCCATTCCATTAATTCTTTTTTTTTTTTTTATAACCCAAAGGATAAAATTGGTCTTTCAATGCAAAAATAAAACTAGACCAAGATGAAAGAAGGTTACCTAACTTGTTGCTTCCCTTCTGCAGCTTTCTCTCCCACCAAACGAGAGTAATCCCACTCAGTCGAAGAGATGCTAACTGGACCTTTGTCTCATCTTCTTCGTTCTGCTAGATCTGGTAGTAAACCTCTATTTGTCTTATCCAATTATTAATTTTTTTCTGTACTACACTCTCCATTGTACATGGGCAAGTCAAACTTTACATCTAACTTGAAGAATAGTTTCTTAGATGTATGTTGGGAATCATGATTAGAGAGATGAGAACTATCACTTGAATAAGGAGAGGGAGGATGCTCTTCTCCACCACCTTCATGACTTACTGATCTATTATCATCAAAACCTTCCTTCTTGTGCTCAAGTGCCTTCTCATACTCTGAAAACATCTTGTCAAATTTCTCTGCCATATTGTAGAATACCTTGCGGAAATTTTGTTCCTCTTCCCAAGGAGCTTCTTCATTTTCCATGTTTATTCTTCGTTGTGCATGTCCCACTTCAGGATCAAAGGACTTAAGTGTTTCTTCTCACTTTCATATCTTGTTTTCGGTTAGCATATACTCACGCAATTCACATAGAAAAAGGCCTTCTCTGATACCAAAATTGATTCAAGATCTTTTGCTTATGGATGCATCAGAATTACATGAAACCAGCTTATAAACCATGGAACTTAAAATCACATAAAACAATGCGGAAATAACACGATAAGTAAGAAACCATGACACAAAGATTTTATTACGGAGTTCTTCCAATTTGGAATACGTCTCCAGGCCTGCTCAATAGTGGGGAGGCCTCTATTCATTAAGTGACATAAAAAGGAGATAAAATTACAAGCATAATTCTTTATAATCCTTATACTTCCAAGCTCGAAGATGGATGAAGAATGGAGAGCCCAGCATTAGAAAAATATAGTACCATTGATATCTTAGTGAAAAATCATGCAAAAACACCTATCTGAACACCCAAATCATATAATCAGGCCTTCAGACCTTTGTTCGGTCTGTCGTTCATACTTCCATTCGACTCGTAGTTCAGACTCCCGATCGGCCCCGTCGTTTAGACTTTTGTTTAGCTCAGTTGTTCAGACTTTCGTTTGGTCGTTCAAACCTCCATTTAGCTTGGACATTGTTAGGGTCCAACCCTAACCCCTTTATTTATGTAATAGGGCCGAGTCATAGTTATAGTTAATTAAAGAGTTAATAAATCCCGTATTAATAATTGTAAGTGGTTGACCCACATTTAAGAAAGGAACAACATTTAGTTGCAAACAGGCCATGGTATTAGATAGATCATATTGAGAGAACCATGGTAATGACCCATGATATTGTATATATGAATCCTATATAAAGGATAGAGACTCCCCATTGAGGGATATCGAGTCTTATTTTGTAATCGAACTCTACTATGCTGGATGTTTCTCCCTCGAAGAGGCAAGTGAACATTGCGTTCATCTCTGAATAATCAAATAATTGTTGTTTTTCTCATTTTTTTCTATATTCTGGGTTGTATTTATTCACATATTTGGTATTCTATAATTTCTCGTAGGTCAAGAGAATAACAAGTGGTATCAGAGCACTTTCGAGGGCCGGTGGTACCTCCATTTTTGGCAGAATTGTTTTTATAATAGAGACATGTGCCAACATCTTTAAACCATGGGATCTACGTTGAGCGCATAAACCTACAGATTTGGGGAGGCATGCACGTAGGAAATAGAAGAGGTGGTCATGCTTTTTGGATTCCCTTGTAACCCCTGTGGGTACCCCTTCGAGTAGTAGCGCATTAGATAGAACCGTGCATGGACTGCCTTCCATGTACCCTATGTGTATATTGGAAGCCCCCTAGGCTCACCTGAAACCTCGCCTTAGGTAAACCGTCGGCCATCTTGCTACTATAGTACACTGAGAATAGCACTCAGGGAGATTACTCATGTGTACAATAGGGTAGTCGGGTAGTACAGCTAAGGGTATTGTTGATCCTCCTTAGTTAGTGCCTTGAAAGATTGGGACAAGTACTATTGTTGGACCCTTATGTATATTGCGATCTATAGCACTTGACACTCCTTTGAGGCCATAGTTCCGTCGACTCTCTGAAGATTGCCCATTATCTTATTTGCCAAATAGATCTAGCAGTTGGGGTTTTGTCGCCATTGCAACAATCAAATCCACCAGTCTGAGGTTATACCACCATAGTGCCATTCAGATTTAGCAGTTGGGGTTCTATTACCACCACAGTCCAAATCAAATTCAGCAGTTGGGGGTTTCGAAGGAAGATCTGACCATTTGCACAATGAGGCTTGTGGCTCTTATAGCCTGGGGTAATTCTTGCAGGACATTGGCAGGATCAAGTTTTCTGGAATTTGGCCACTGCAGTATTGATAAGCAGGGAGTAAAAATCAATTTAGAGTAAAAAAACTTTGGTGGCTCAAGCTTTCATGGACTAGATCTTCAAGCTGCATGGCACGCCCACTTCCATTGTGTCTGATCAAGACTCGACTTTCATCAGTAACTTTTGGAAAGAACTTTTCAAGCTACAAGGGACCCAACTCCAACTAAGTACTTCCTATCATCCCCAAACTGATCGTCAAACTGAAGCAATCAACAAATGTTTGGAGACATACCTAAGGTGCTTCACTTCAGAAAAGCAACATCAATGGGTATAGTGGTTACCTCTAGCTGAATGGTGGTATAGTACTAACTATCATGGAACCACCAAGATGACTCCATATGAAGCAATGTATGGTCAACTCCCACCTTCACCTACTTCTTATATCCCTGGATGCTCTAAGGTGCAAGTAGTGGATCAACTCCTATAGAACCGTGCAACCATGCTAGCCCATCTCAAAGATAATCTCCATCAAGCTCAGAATTGCATGAAGCAATAGGCAGACCAACATCATTCAGAGTGCACATTTCAAGAAGGGGATCAGGTATTCTTACGATTGCAACCATATAAGAAAACATCACTCAAAGAAAAGGGCTGCCAAAAATTAGCTCCAAAATTCTACAGACCTTAGCAAATACTTTAGCGCATTGGAGTAGTAGCCTACATGCTAGCCTTGCCACCAACTTCAAAAATCCATCCAGTCTTCCATGTATCATAACTCAAGAAAGTGGTGGGGAACAATTGTAGAATTCAATCCAGTTTCCCTGAATTGGATGAAGATGGTTCACTCTCGCTCCAACTTGAACAGGTCCTCAATACACGAGAATGAAGTCCTCTTCAAGTGGAAAGACACCTCTCCAGAAGCTGCAACCTGGGAGCCAACCACTATTCTTCAACAGTTTCCATAGTTTTAGCCTTGAGGACAAGGCTTCCTTTTATGGGGGAGGGCATGTTAAGGTCCAACCCTAACCCCTTTATTTATGTAATAGGGTTGAGTCATAGTTATAGTTAGTTAAAGAGTCAATAAATCCCATATTAATAATTTTAAGTGGTTGACCCACATTTAAGAAAGGGACCACAATTAGTTGCAAAATGGTCCATGGTATTAGATAGATAATATTGAGAGAACCATGGTAATGACCCATGGTATTGTATGTATGAATCCTATATAAAGGATAGAAAGTACCCATTGAGGGATATCGAGTCTTATTTTGTAATCGAGCTCTGTTCTGCTAGAGGTTGCCCCCTCAAAGAGATAAGTGAACATTTCTTTCATCTCTGAATAATCAAATACTTCTTGTTTTTCTCATTTTGTTCTATGTTCTGGGTTGTATTTCTTCGCATATTTGGTATTCTGGAATTTCTCGCACGTCAAGAGAATTCATAATTTCATTTGGTCATTGAGACCTCTGTTCAGCCTATCATTCAGATTCTCATTCAACCCGTTCAGACCTCTGTTCGGCCCGGTCATTTAGACTCTCGTTCAACCCGTTCAGACCTTCGTTCGGCTCATCATTCAGACTCTCGTTTAGCCTGTTTAGACCTCTGTTCTGCCCGTCATTCAGACTCTTGTTCAACCCATTCAGACCTCCATTTGGTCCTGTCGTTCAGACTTTCTTCCTTAGCTCAGTGCTACGGTCTAGAGCCACTTACACCTCACGCTACTTCGTTCTCCCTTCCTTTAGCTCATCCATCATCACTTGAACTCACCCTTAAGGCTTGAACTTGTTGAATGATGCCTTTCCTCCACCCTTGCATCCTCCATATATATGCCTCCACCATGGATGTAATGTGGGTAAGCCTACCTAGGTCGACCTCTCAACTCAGCCAACCATGCCCCAACTTCACGTCGGCTCACCCATCTCATCGCCCCGCTGAGTCCACTTTCCCAACCGTGCACCATATAATCTCACCATCGTAAATGTCCATACCTAGCCAAATTTTTGACTCTTCAGTTTTTGAACCCTCTTTGTTGGCTCATCACACTCGTTTCTCGGGCGTGTTTAACCAAATGTCGAACTCATCGCACACCAACTGATCCCATTTTCACAACCGACTCACCCGCTCATCGACTCGTTACACCGATTCATCGCTCATCGGCTCGTCGCACGTCAGCTTGTCATGTTTAACTGAGGGTGTGTCACCCCACCTTGTCACACATCGCATGCATGACTCATGGGCATCATACACTGCCCTACTCTAAATGGTTGTCGTCCTTGACTACACCATCATACGACATCGCAAAGTGTCACTAGCTCCAACACCCAAAATTTCCATGATGCCCACCTTTTCTATGCCATCGCACAAACCATAAAGGTTCATGTCTCCATGAATAGGAAAGTCTCCTCAATCCATGAACATCAACCACCTTCGTCGCAATCTCCACATGCTGCCCCACCATGGAAGGCTGGTCCCTCCAACTCAAGCTACATGCTCACTGCAACATATATCCTATCGACTCCATCACATATCGTCATCATGTGAATTGTTGCCATGATACTCCAACCTAACTCTAACATATCTCAGTACACCGTCGGCTCCATGACTCGAACGAATCAGGTGATTAGTCCAACTGTCACCCTCAAATCACGAAAATGCACCTGCTTATGCCATCATTGGTTGTTTCTCTCAACATCCTATCACAACATCAACTCGATCAAGAATCCATTCGATCTCCATGAAAGTGTAAATAATCCATGCCCAGGTCCATGAAGTAGCCTCCATCTCATCTGCAACATGCTACCTATGATGTTGGTGTCAATGTGTTGCATGTCAATCAACTGCATCTATCCCCACCATCATCATCCATATGTGTATGCAAGATCCATCTCCTCAAAATGAAGAGATCCTCTCATCAAACCGACTCTCAATGTGCCACATCCATGTCCATGAAGCAACCTACATCATATCTGTAATGTGCCATCCCTCAAGTCTACCAAAGAAACAAGTATACACCTGTCTCATCATCCATGTGCTACCCATGGCCGTAACCAATCAACCACCATGCATGAAAAGTGATCAAGTCTTCGCCCAACCCATGCCCAAGTGTTTGACACCAAGGCACCATCATCGCTGCAACTCCATCAACTCCAAATTGTGTCATATCGATCATCTCCATCAAGTCACTCTCCCAAGCACACCCATAAGTGTGCTAAAAAGTATGCACCCCATACTGCATCAAATTTAGGTATATCATTGACCCTATCTCCTCAATGCATCAGATCCTCCAAGCCCACTATAATATGAAGTCGCCAAATGGTTGCAACAATATCAAGTCATCATGAGCTCCATGAATCATCTCCATCCAACATCTCAGCAAGCATACATGTATCGCCTCAAAGGTCACTACAAGATGCCTCAGCTCTCCATGTAGTAGGAATTCTCTCATAGATTGCTCACAAATCCAACTAGTCCATGGCCTTGTTGTACACAAGTTAACAACCTCTCCATCGGCTCTTAAGTAAAATGTCTCCATGTCACATCAGAAAATCCTTTTGTAGAACATCATTTCCTTGGCACTCATCCTTGGATGCCCATAAGTGACATCTCTATAAGTGCTCATGCATAATGTCCATGCATAGTGTCTGCCATGCTCCATCTATCCAACTCAATGTCCATGACTCAAGATGCCCATATTTTCCAACTAAGTAGACCCATCACAACATCAGTCATCTCACCCAAGTCCTCAATCCAGTCTAGTGCCTTTGGTCACCCAAACCATATATGTCATCAAGTCATATCATATCACACAGGTTCCTTCCATCATCACTCCCCCACTAAATGTCTACCAAGACTGTCTCTTGGTCTTCAACCATGAAGAAGTACACCCAAGGATCGTCATAACCAAGGGTTGTGCCCTTTCTCTAACATGTCCATGAGTCATGCCGGGCACTTAGCCAATTCTCCATATGTCTAAAGCACAACCCATCCTCTGCAATGATCATCATGTTCCTCCTTTGTCATGAGAATATGCACCCCGTGCCATGAGGTCACAAATTGCTCCAACAAGCCCTGGAATAATCAATGTTCCTTTCTTCTCCACACAAGGTCTCATCATAGACATCCATGGTAAGGTTGTCCATCACAATGAGAAATTGTCTTCACCCTTCACTGCATATGGCCCATCCTCCGAAAGCTCCAATGAAACATAAGTAGTAATAGGAATACCTACTTCATCACGAGGCTCCTCCATGTGAGTATCCTCATCCATCAATGTCTGCAAAATGCACGATCCTCTTCCAACTTGAGAAATTGGAAGTGTCTCAATTTCTTCCCCCATCATTGTCACATATGCAACATCTTCATACACCACAACTTCCTCTGCTTCATCATCGCAATTTGCAACTACATCCTGTTCCATTGCTCAAGCAAGTCGAAGAAGTTCATCTTCAACATTCCTTTCCAAGACTTGAAGTTCATCTCGAATCTGTGGGTTCTCTTCCTTCATCAGCTTCAACCTGTATAAGGTTAGTAAGATCTTCCTTTAACATTCTACCCCAACTTGCTATTACTTGTCGTTAAGCTTGGCCCAAGCACAAAGCTTCACCTCTGCTAAACTTGTCATGAAGTGTAGTAGTAACACTTGAATCAACCTTCAAACCTTGATCCTTTGAATCAAGCCTTTGATCTTTGTCACGAAGTGTAATGAGATCATCTTCAACTCGTTCTCTAAATCATATAGAAATTTTGAATAATATGACACATATTCACAGAGATTATACTGATTATACACTATTTCAGAATACATGCATAATACGTAACCTCCTCTATGTTGATCATCAATTTACAGAAGAAAAAACAATAACATGTGCACATAGAAGCATCAATCACACATATCAACACAGTATTTTCCCAGGGAAAGCATCTCGATAAAAACCCCAACTATCTGTATATTATATTGATTGAGAATAAGTAACAATACATAGTACAATACTCTTCACAAGTATCCAACACTATCTCCACCTGTTACACACAATACAGCTCAGATCTGATCTCCAAATCTCCCCCGCTGCTTGCCTGCCTCCACTGCACAATCCTGCATGAGAATGAATGAATCCAAACTCATTCCAAGTTCTATTTACCTTGGAAAATCACTCACACTGGAAATCAGGTGAGCACAGGCTATAATACTGGGCACATACTGCGCAATTCTCATGGGCATACTCAATCCATTGATTGTGCAAGATCTCATGCACAACTGATAGTCACAACTCACCATTTCACTTACCTCTAACACTTGTCTGCACTGAATTGTCCATGCATTGAATTAACTGATGTATTCTTTAGTTGCATTATGAGTTAATAATTAGTGAATTAATTAATAACTAATTCACACAGCTCATCACTTAGTCTATTGGCCAGTTAGACTAAATACAACTAGTTCAACTAAGTCAAACTGAACACAACTCCATTAACTGCTCATCTAACTCCACAGAACTCAACCACTTGAGTTCTAACTGAAGTCCTTCATGAAATAGCTCAATCAACCCATAGGTAACCACATGATTCCTTCAGGCAGTTGCATGTGCCACATCTATAGCTCCAACTGAAGTGCTCCAAGAGAATAAGATAAAGTTTAGAGTCCAAATATTACTAAGGGCTAATAATATTTGACTGTTTCTATTTTTACCCAACAGTCTAAAAATAGACTCTAATCACACCGCTGTGATCCAAAAATAGAAGTCCATCTATTTTTCCCAACATGACCAATCATCCATAAACAACATCTTGCAACTCATAGACCATGATCCATATGTCTGAAAATAGACATAGTCTGAAGATAGACTTTGCGCCAAAACTTGCCTGCGAGACCACTTAGTGAAGGCGACTCCTTTCCACTAAGCTCTATCATCTTGTTGCATTCTCAACAAGCATTTCTAGTTGAACACTTTTCAACACTCTTCCTCTCAAACCCAATCCTGTAACTCTGGAATGTTCTGCATGCAACACATCTGCCCAGTCCACTTTGCTCCAACAACACTTGGAACAAAAAACACTCCCAACTGACCACTCTATTGGGCTAGGAACATACTCTGATGCTGAAGCTATGCCTGTTGCTGACAAGTGCTCCCTCTCTGACATCTATGCTATTGCAACATATCCATGCATCTCGCACCATTACACACCTCTCTGTGCCACCTAGCACTGTGCAAAACACTTGTGCCTCTCGCATTACTGCAGCCTGCATGCTATGCAATGTCCTGGGATTCCCTGCACTATCACTCTCTCTGCCACTCCATCCGCATCTGTCTCTACCCAATCAATCAGTTCCTATTACTCCACATCAGGGATCCTGTAGCAAGGTCTCATCCAAGAGGTTGGGTACCTCAAGGATCGTGCCCCTCCTCCTTGGGACGATCACTCTATATCGCCCCACCTCCTACTTGGCTTGAAGTTTCCCCCTACTGGAGGTCTCTACATGAGTAGATGTCTCTACTCGATCTCCTCTTAGCTTCCCCAATTGTGGTTGCTCCACAACGTCCTGAAGCTGCTGCACCAATCATGGCTCCTCCACAATCATCTGAGACTTCTTCTGGCTTTGCATGTTGAGAGGTAATATACCCTCCCTCTCAACCACCAAGTCTCCATCAGTTGCCTTGTTGCTCAAGGCTATGCATGCATCTTGAACCTCAAGAGCATACAGGTTCTTGACCCGTGAACCAATCTGCTTCACCTGTCTAGTGATGATGTGTCTAAGGAAAACCTTTCCATCACTGAAGACTACATCATAGCCTCTGTCTTCCAGCATCGCGATTGACACCAAGTTTCTCTTCAGTCCTGGTACATACTTGACATCGGTCAAGGTAAGGTGAGCTCCATGCTCCCTCTGAAAAATAACCGTGCCTACACCTGAGACACTATACTTCTCATCATTACCCATTCCTATGAGTATCTGGAGATCTTTCTCCTCCAAAGTACTGAACAAACTTTTGTCACCGGTCATGTGGAAAGAAGCTCCACTGTCAAGAAACCAACCACTTCCCATCATGGATGAAACCATGCATGCGAAGAGTGTGAAATCCAACTCAAACTGTGAAACAAGTGCCTCACCTTCAGATCCTTCCTCGGATCCCTTCTTGGACTTCTTCTTTGGGAAATTAGTAGCATAATGGCCCAACTCATGACAACGAAAGCATCTCACCTTCGACTTGTCAACATTCTTCCCATCATTGGAAGAACTGGATTCGGAAAGAGAAACCTTACCCTTCCCCTTCTTCGCCTTACTCGCTAAGGCACAGTTCTCCTCATCATGCATAGATGAAGAACTATCTCTGGTGTGCCATCTATTCTCCTCTTGCACAAGATCCAACCAAAGTCTCTCCCATCCTGGCAATTTCTCCCTTCCATTCACCGAGTCCTGGTAGCTATGCCAACTCTTAGGAAGGCCAAGGAGTGCTAGACTCACCATCCTCATCATCGACAGTCACCCCAACACTTC
>APFE030197975.1:0-20050 GCA_000404065.3 Pinus taeda | reverse complement strand
AGTTCAGAGGCATGTAGCCAACACATCTCTTCTCAGAGATAAGCTACCATCGCCCTAGCTAGTTTATTTCCATTCTGATTGTAAGCATATTTCAGTATTTTCCATTAATGAAATGAAGTATTATTTCCGCTGCATATTTGTGTATATGGTTATCTCTGTAATTTGTTGCTTTCCTGTTTAAATCCGGATCACCACCCTTGAAGGATCAATGCGAATACCATCTTTAGAAATTATATGACCGAGGAGTTTACCTTCCTCCATGGCAAAAGGAATCTTCTTTGGATTTAAAGAAATCCCAAACTTCTTACATTTCTGAAAAACAATTCTCAGGTGGTGTAAATGCTCATCATCAGAAGCAGAAAATACTATCAAGTCATCTAAATAAACGACCAAGAAAACATCCTTCTCGTTAGCGAAAGCTATATCCATGGCCCATTAAAAAGTGTCCCCGACATTCTTCAGCCCAAATGGCATCTTGGCATATTGAAAAGTTCCCCATGGTGTTGTGAAGGCATTTTTGTCTTTGTCTTTTTCGTGCACCAAGATCTAACTGTAACCTGAGTAGCCATCTAGTAGTGACATCCGTGATGCTCCAACTAATCTTTGCAGAATATGGTCCATCTTAGGAAGAGGGTAATTATCTTTCAGGGATACTTTATTTAGGTTCCAGAAATCAATGCACAACCTTATCTCTCAGGTCTTTTTTTGTACCAGGACCAAATTTGAAATCCAATCAGAGAATCTAATTGGAACAATGACACCAACTTTAAACAATCTATTTACCTCTTTCTTGATGGATGGCAGCAACTTCAGATTGCTTCTCCTCAACTTTTGTCTAAAAGGTTTTTGATCTGGCTTGATAGGTATGGTATACTGAATGATGTTCTTGTCATATACTTTCAAATCTGAGTAATCCCACGCAAAAACATCAGAAAATTCAGAAAGCAATTTAACATACTTAGCCTTTGATTTGGGAGGCAATGTTTTGATAACTTTACAAGCTTGGGCTGGTATGCTGTCCCAAGGTTTACATCTTCAACTCCTTTGTCAGTAGGAACCAAGGTTGGTTTTCTCGCCACATCACCTTGATCAAACAACTCCTATAAACGTATAATACCTCTAGCCTCTAGGAATAACATTATCCTTTAGCTATAAAACCTCCATCTGATTTACCTCAATGTCTTATTCATCAGAATCACAAACATCATCAATGAAAGCATTCGTAAACTTCTCTTCATTCTGCAAAAAGGAATTAATTTCATTTTCATCCCAGAAAACTTGCCATTATCTCAGATTATTAGGAATAGTAGGCCTATGTTTGACATGAATTTCAAATTTATTGCTAGAATTCATTGGAATTTTCAGGTTGCTCGTTGCTGTAGCAAGTGAATCAGCAATGATGTTTTGACTTCTCGGCACTGATGTCAATGTGTATTCTGGAAACATTTTCAAGATATCAAGGACTACGTTCCTATAAGCTCTCATCTGCATATTATTTACTTGATATTCTCCTTTTACTTGTTTAATAACTAGCTTTGAATCACCATAAACATAAATCCTTTTTGCACCCAGCTTCTTCAAAATCTTTAGACCTGTAATCATTGCCTCGTACTATGCTTCATTATTAAAGAAATCAAAAGCTAATTTATAGGAACACACTCTAACATTACTTGGGACTTTTTTTGGCTAAAAGACAAGACTTCAAATCCAAATTCCAATACCTACACCATCTTTACCCAAAGCACCATCGAAGTCCATGCTCCAAAGGTTGGCTTCATCTTCCAGATGTTGGAATTCTGCTTTAGTTTTGATCTTACCTTTTGTTGGTTGCTTCATATGCCTGCTCTTCACTGACTTTCGGCTCCTATGGAGGCTGCTCAGAAGGAATTGCCATTTTTTCCTTTTCTTGATTAAGAACTAATCAAAAACTCTCGAAAATTTTTGGTACATCATCTACTTCTACAAGTTGAATATCTACATCATTCAATCCACTATCAGTGTACAAAACAAAAGACTCTAAATCTGTATGTACAACATTTATCAGACGATTTATGGGCTTCTCTTTACTAGTGATCATATACTTCATCTTCTTTTCCTGGTACAACTTCCTCAATTGACCAAAAACAAGGATTATAGCATAAGAGAAATCAAATTGTAAAGTGCCTTTGAGTTTGGCTCCCTACGATCTAGACAATGACATACCAAATCGAGGTGGTATATCAACTACTACCACATCCATCAAGACATTCTTGGATGGGATTTGATCTAAAGAGACCACCAAATATTTAATGATACCAATACAACGAACTCTACCAGAATCAAATAAGTACAAATCATGATATTTTCGGGTGATATCCAGGCCCAACTTTTCCATGATGGCCTTGGGCATCAAATTGTGGGAAGCTCCAGAATCAAGCAGAGCATTATGAAGAATATACTCATGTAGTCTAAGATTCAAATAAAAGGGCGGGACTTTGCTATCTTCTAGTTGACCTTCTATAGCTGGACGAAAAATAAGTTCACGGTGATCATCCTTAACATTCACCATGTCAGACAAAGGATCAATTTGCAGTATTCTAGATACTTGGTGTTTGTAATGACTATTCTTAACAAGCTCAGTCAAAGGAATGGACACTTTCAATTTAGCAATATCACTTTCTAAATTAAAAGATGTGACTTTTTCTACTTCTTTGACACCGATGTCCCTCTTATTTGATTTCTCCTTTGTTGCACTATCCTTTTTCTGCTTGTCTTTCTCTTTTGCAGCTGTACTTGTTGATGGCTGATTTACCTTGCTGGAATTCTTATTGGCAAGCTCCTTTCCATTTTTTTTGATTGCTTGGGGGATCATTCTTCGATTGAAAATCCTTCCTCTTCTGAATAAGATTGACCGGTACAGCCCCAAGGGTTAGCTCAATCGGTCAAGACGGGGCCTCGCCAATGGGAGGTCACAGGGTCGAAACCCAAAAGCTCTTGGGGTCAGGTCAGTATAGGCCGAGGGGTGTGACCCCCTTCGGGTGGGGTCCACCCTAGCGTTGTCCGATCCTGGACGTAGCAAACCCACTGACCATGGGTAACCGTGAACCAGCAGTGAAAAAAAGAAAAGATTGACCGGTACATCTATGCTCCTCAAAGGATATTGTCTCTGCTGTGTGCTCAAAGCATTCATGTAACCATGTTGATAATCATCAGATTCAGTCTCCAAAACAACATCATTTTCCAATATGTAGTCCTCATCCTTTAGAATGTCAGAACCTTTTGCATACTCCTCATCTTCAGTTAGAAATATAGGCATACCATCAGCAGTGAAAAAGTGATTTGTTTCAACTACTGTATCTTCATCGTCTTCTTCTTCTACACCTTGAACATAATTATGTTGTAAGGGAGTTCTAATCTGCTGTTGTTGTTGCACTAGTTGTTCCGGTGCTTTTTGTTCTCTTTGCTTGATGCAGAATTGGGGTTGCCACTGCCCTCTAAAGTTTGGGTTCTAGATCTACGGTTCAGGTCTGTCTATGATGGACAACCGGTCAACCATCCTTTCCATTGTTCAAATCAATGTATCCATTTTTACATCTGAAGTAGATGATTCTTTTTTCATGATCACTCTTTTCTCTGATCTCATTCTTGCTCATTTGGCCAGCAAGTTCGCTTCTATGATCACAACGTTCTTTTGCATGTCTTCTAGGGTTGTAGGATCAAGTTCATGCAATTGTTATGCCATATCAGCATCAATTCCATTTGGAAACTTAAGCAAAGACAAGCCGTTTAGTGGTTTGATGTTTGCAGGGATAGCATTGTACAATGCATTAAATCTTACACAATAGTCTTGCACACTCTCTCCAACATTTCTTTTGATGTTTTCATATTCAGACAAAATCTGAAGGGGATTCTTCTTCACCTCCAACCGATCTAGGAACTACTTATGGAGGATGGGTAGAGTAGCGATAGAAGCTGTTGGTAGGGCTTTGAACCATTTCCGAACTTCTCCTCCAAAACTTTGTACAAACCGCCTCATCGTCACATCTTCAATTTCAACTTCATGGAGGTCAAAGAAATCATTCATCTTGTCTATGTGTTGTTGGGCTGTAATGGTTTGGGTGTTGTCAAAGAAAGGTGTTTTGGTTTGATAATCAAGACACATGGCACCATGATTTTGAGGTAAAACAAGGGGTGCATATTGGGTAGCCATAACTGGAAGTGGGGGAGGTGGTGAATTTAAAGCAAGGATTGGGATATTCGGTATACTCAAAGGGGAATTAACGATATCGAGTAGTGTGGACAATCTGTGAAGAAGAAGGTAGGGGTGAGAGATAGTTTGAGCAGAAGTAGATGCGAAGGAGATATTTCGAAAATCAAAAGATGGCTAATGAGTCTTATTTTGCACCCAAGTGTTTAAGTTTGAAGATAGGTTTTACAACTGATCAAGAGTATGAATAAGTTGTGATCCTGATTTATTTTGTGAAAACAAGTCTTCAATGGGGTTGTAAAGAGATATAGAAGAATAAACAACTGTTTGATCAATCCAACTTAAAGATTTACTGTGAAATAAACTTTGCTCAAAATTAACATCAAACTCAATGTCTTACAAAGTGTCTAACCTTCCTGGTGTGGAGTATCAATGAAGGTATGTTTCGATGGTTATTTTGGTATCTCTTCATTAGAACTCAAAGGCCTTTTGCATGGGAAATTTAGATAATGATAAGGATTTATAACGAAACACGAGAAATTAATGAAAAACAATGACAATCATCATTTCTATGTGTAGGAGGGAGGAAAAACGGAAGGTGGCCATTCTAAAGGTAAAAACAAGGATGAGCTAACTGCTATCCCTTTGACGGGAGACCGGAAGCAAACCAGATAAAAATGGATCAACCCAAGAAAGGACACGGAGATACCAGCACGGAGCAAAAAAGGAAAGAAATGACGCAATATTAATGATTTTGCGAATCCCTCAGGATCTTAGATCCTGAGGGATCACTATTTTATCTATTTTCTGTATCTAGATATCTCCGCCATCTTCCTTATAAAAGGGATAGCACTGTTGGCTACAGAGGAGGTTCTTTTATATAATTTATTTTAAGAAAGATCAAGACTATGATCTTTATGTTCTGTTGAAGACTTGAGTTCCTGTAATTTTATTTCATGCCTTAATACATACTTGTTCACTCTTTTATCTTTGAGCCTGGATCTATCTTAAGCGGTGTACCCCTGGAGGCTAAGGGCCCGGCCCTAGAGGACACTTGCTCTTGTACCATTACGCGTGGTTTCTGTGTGCTTTGTTCATAGACGTAATCTGGTAATCTGCTATGTTTTAAAGAATATTCTATTACATGCTCTGTTATGTTTAATTCATCTCATGTTCCTGAAACTTTATATTGATACTGTGTCATTTTACCAATCCTTTAAGTATTGATTAATCTCTACAGGACACTGTTACTCTATTACAGAGTTCATCACGATTGTGTTTAGCATTATAACAAGTTATTTTGAAAGGTCTGTTTTCACCTGATTCTTGAATGATACTGTTCTTCATCTTGAGATGCAATCGTATGCGTGTATTTAGATCAATAACAGAAGTAGATTGAGTATGTTGTGTTTCTAAGATTTGGATCGGTAGTGTTGTTCCATCGTATGTGTACATCTTTAAGACTGAAGGACTGATGTTTTGATTGGAGAGATTAAATAGAGTTACAGCTTGAGGAACTTGGTTATTGCTTATTCCAACTGTTGTTCCATTTATCTGTTGTTCCATTTATTTGCTGTTCCATTTATCTGCTGTTCCATTTACTTTCTGCTCCATTTCCAAATTGCTAATTTGCTGTTTCTTAAGGACAGTCTCAGGCTGTAGTGAGCCCCAACATCTTCTATTTGGCTCCCAGACCTCTGATCTGCTCCCATCAGCTATGAAAGGGATGGGTTATTGCTACCGAGCCCTTGGATGATGTGCTGTTCTATTTCATTGTTATTTCCTTTACTTGTTGTTTCATTTCTATTCATTAAGGACGGTCTCAGGCTGTAGTGAGCCCAACATCTGCTATTTGGTACCCAGACCTCTAATCTATTCTCATCAGTTACGGAAAGGATGGGTTATTGCTACCAAACCTTTGGCTGATGCAATGCTTGGTATGATTTTGTCTTTTGAAGTAGTTAAATTGTAGACTCACATTAATTTACTTTCGTAGCTTTTAAATAGTTGTACTACAAGCATTACTCTGGAAAGTACTAAGCCTCAAACTGAGACACTCTTTGAAATAACCAGACGTTCCCGGATTGACATATTAATGTAAGGTAACTAGAGGTGAAAGAGACCCTTTTTATAGCTCTACATTTTGGCGTCGTTGCCGGGGAAAGGGTGTAGCCATTTGTCTTTTTTAGAGTAGTGTATGAACCTGCTAGGGAAGAATTGGGTTTTGAAAATGGAAGGTAAGAACCTACGTGCGGAGCATGTAAAAGCCCTGCTTCTTTGCCCGCTTTCCTGCAGATTTGCTGCTATCTGCTTGAAACTTAGTAGTTAAATTGAGTGCATGACTAAGCAGAAAAAGCCGGAGAAAAATCCCAAACCGTTACCAAAGCCAGAAAAAGCTAAGGGACTGGTGACCCTTGGTCGATCAACATTCATAGCCGAAATCTATAAGAAAACCGAATCTTAGCCTTCAGTAGGACCTAGGAAAGTTACTTCCAAGCAGCCTACTAGTTCCCTTCAGGCCTCATGTTCACCATCTGAAGCCTTCGCTGAGGTGTATAGTCAGACTAACGAACAGGACTTTCAAGAAATTGAAAATTCTATTCCAGAACGACTGCAAGAAGGGAATCTCAGTAATCTTTGTGAAGGAGAAGGGGAAACAGGGGAAAATGGGGAGCCAAGATCTCCTCCTAGGATAACTCAGCCATTGAATAGCCCAGACAAGAGGAGCGCAGTAAAAATTATTATTAAAGACACCCTATTTCCTCAAACAGAAATTCCAGATAGAGGAAGTGCTATTAAAACTGTTCCTGTTGAAAACATTCCTCCTCAACCTAGGAATACCCTCTTAGATATTCCAGAAGGTTATTGGCATATATTTGGTCCAATGGCTCAAAATCCGCCAAACACCCAGACCTCTACATTACAATACCCCATAGTGGATTCCACAGCAAATGCTCCTATGAAAGCAATCCCCCTTCAACACATTCCTACATTTCACGAACTTACATCAGAGGACCCCGATGCATTCTTATTCGAATTTGATGTGCTATGCAGGGGATATGATTACACCACTGACCCCCAGAAACTAAAATTGTTCCCCTCCACTTTGAAAGGGGTAGCTTTAAGACGGTTTATGGGATTAGGTGGTGGAGTTATAAATAACTGGGAACAAATGAAAGAATCTTTCCTAAAGAAATATCAAGATTACTGTAGGTCTAGAGAACTAAAAGACGAAATATTTCAGATGATGGCTAGGCCAAATGAAACATTAGAGGAATACGTGGAACGTTTCCAGTATAATCTGTAAAGATCCCCTTATGCGTCGTTTCTTTTGCCTGATAACGTGTTGAAAACAACATTAATAAGGGGCATGAAAGAACAATGGATTGAAACATTAAACATTATGGGGAAAGGGGATATTTATCAGGAAAGCTTTGCTGACATAATTGATCTATGTATCAGGAGTTTGAGAGGCAGCACACGAATCAAACCAGCAGAATATGATCGATTTGCACGAGAAAATAAAATTTCAACAGAAGGAGTAACACGTGTGGAAATTGGAAATTTATTTGAAAATTTTAAAACTGATATACTAGGAACATTGACTACACAATTGGACGTTTTGCAGGCTAAGCAGAAACAAATGGAGGCAGAATAGAATTTGGCAATCTTCTGCCCCAGGTGCAGGAAGAAGCATAGCCATAAGGAGTGCCCACTAGATACAGTTCAGACATGCGCCATTTGCACAAGGGATCACTCTACAGAAAGTTGTCCCTCATTACTTGGACTGAAAGCGGTATATAAGGAAGCAGAAGAAGAACCAGAGGCATTATATCTACTTAACCAGCATCGTCAGTGGCAACCGTGACAAACTGGTATGTTTTTAGACCCAGCTTCTTCTTTTCAGTATCCGCAGTACAATACTCAACAGTATAATACATGGCAAAGTCAGTTTCAACCCCCATTTCCAAATTGGTCATCACAGTCGTACCCTTCTGCAAACCCGTGGCTAAATCAAACAAGCCAATCTGGCTGGTCGAATCCTCCTTATCCCCCACCATACTGGCAAAACCACCCATACCCACCACAATGGACTCCACCCACTTCACAAGGTTCAGTCTAGCAGACTAACTGGCAGAGACAAACAGAGCAGCCAGTAGGAAATATACCTTTCCCTCAACCTACACTGCCAGCTTTACAGCAAAACCCCCAGTCTAATCTCAGACCCTAACTCCCAGCCTAGCCCAATCCCAATCCAAATAACAGACCGGTCCAAGCACTCCAAATCTTAGAAACACCAGAAGAAGGACCCGATTTGATGGAGTGCAATGATCTGCAGCTAAGATCTGGGCGTATTATTCAAACAAAGGGAAATAAAATAGTTCAGATTGAAGATCAGTTACCTAGAGAACATCTGTCACAAGAAGAGGATGTAAATAGACAACAAACTCAGAATCAAGCAACTACATCCTCTCCCCCGTTCCCAGAATGTTTAGTCATACCTCAACCTATACAACAACCTAACTTCGACATTCTGGGAGAATTACAAAATTTGTACATAAAAATTCCATTCCTTCACGCCATTCAAGACATCCCAATATACGCTAAAACTATTAAGGAATTGTGCATAAAAAGACTGAGAAGGAATGTAATAGATAATCTAAGAGTTCAAGTAGTCGGTACTTTATCTGACTTATTATCAGGAAAGGAAACACCTATTAAGTACGAGGATCCAGGAAACCCAATAGTAATTGTTCAAATTCATGGCCAAACCTTAACCAATGCCTTAGTTGATCTTGGAGCTGAAATCAACATATTGACCATTACCACTTGCCAAAAGTTAGGAATTACATCTGCAGAACCCACTTCAACTCTGCTGGAATTGGCTGATCGATCTGTGGTTAGACCGGAAGGCATACTGCATGATTTCATGGTCTCGGTTGATTCTTGGGAATACCCAACTGATTTTCTGATAATAAACCCGAAAACCCGATTAGATGGACATCCATTGATCTTAGGAAGACCTGGGCTCGCTACCGCTGATGCCTATATTGGCTGTCGGCAAGGAAACATGATCATAACCAAGGGGGCAGATATCAAGAATTTAGTACTATATCCCCCAGCACAGCCAAGCATCACAATAGTTAAAACTAATAGGCAACCTGTATCATATCTTACTGACAACATTAGATCTCCATGAACTATACAAGAAGTGCTAGAGTTCAAAGGCCAAACAGAAGATGATGCCATCAGCAACTTCATTAGTCAAACTAAACTCACATCCCGTACCCAGTGTCATATGATAAAAGCAACATTTGATAACGAAGTAGAGGAGGAACCTCTGAAAGATGTGCATGGCTACACAATCCCTGTCACTTCAGTTGCACATAGTAAAATTGTGGAAATCGAACCTGGGAAGACCTTAAACATTAACGCTGACCTTACACCGTAACAAGAAACAAAACTCATCCATATTTTAACAAAATATAAAGACGCATTTGCCTGGGATTACCCTGATATGAAAGGAATTGATCCTCAATTTTGTACACACCACATCTACATAGAAAATGATGCAAAACCTGTTAGACAGCCTCAAAGAAGACTAAATCCTCATCTAAAAGAAGTAGTAAAAGCTGAGCTCCAAAAACTTTTAGATGTTAACTTCATCTACCCTATCTTTGATAGTAAATGGGTCTCCCCACTTGTGGTGGTACCGAAAAAGAATGGGAAGTGGAGAATCTGCGTAGACTATAGAGAACTAAATAAGGCAACGCAGAAAGATCACTTTCCTCTCCCATTCATCGATCAAGTATTGGACACTTTGGCAGGCAAGAAATTCTTTTCTTTTCTTGACGGCTTCAGTGGGTATAACCAAATACAGATTGCCCCTAAAGATCAGGACAAAACTACTTTTACTGTCCTTGGGGAACTTCACCTACCGAGTTACCTTTTTGGTTTATGTAATTGCCCCTGCCACATTCCAAAGGCTATCTTAGCATTTTTGCCAGATCTAATAAATGGAGAGGACTGGAAGTATATATGGATGACTTTAACTCCATACGGAGAGAGTTTGATCCAGCATTGGAAACACTAGAAAAAGTTCCTACAAGCTGCATAGCTACCAGGCTTTTCTAAGCCATGAAAATGTTACATGATGATGCAGAAGGACTTATTTTAGGACAATATATTTCAGCAGCGACATTCAGGTAGACCCAGCCAAAATCCAATACTTTTGCTTTTCCTACTCCTACTACTCAACAGAGGTACGTAAGCTTTCTTGATTCTCTTGTGATTATTACAGAAGATTTATAGAACATTATTCACGTATTGCTGCACCATTGTATGCACTAACTGGTAATATTGATTTCCTTTGGACAGAGAAATGTGAACGTGCTTTCAATGACCTGAAAAAGCTCGTATCTACAGCCCCAGTCCTTTGGGGACCAAATTTGGATTTGCCATTTCAGATATCATCTGATGCCTCAGATACAACCATTGGAGCAATTCTTGGCCAGGAGGAGGATAGAAAACCATATGCAATTTATTAAATTAGCAAAAATCTATCCCCTGCTGAATTAAATTATACTGTCACTGAAAAGGAATTTCTAGCTGTTATACATGCTATCAATAAATTCAGACATTACATCACTGGATATCCCGTTATCTTGTACACAGATCATTCTGCTATAAAATATTTAGCAAACAGGCCTGTCAAAAATGGCAGAATAACCAGATGGCTGATTTTATTACAAGATATTAACATTACAATCAAGGATCGACTCGACAAAGAAAACCCGGTAGCTGATTTCCTCTCAAGAATGCAAAGCCAGTCGATGCAGCTGGTGAGCCCCAGTATTGTAGCAATAATGCTACAACTCCTGGGGCTTCCTGTCTCTTAATTTTATCAACCCGGTAGTTCGTACAAACTTGGAAGCAGCGGTGCTATATGCACAAGTACTAGCTCTTGTCGCAGCTGTCACTTGGTCAGCTGGCACAAGTCCGCTAGGGCTTAAGCCAACTTCTATGGGCTTACAGAAGAAGCTCTATCAATGATGGACGAAAGCTAGCTCAAAGAAGACTAATCTACTTGACAACAATGAACTTAAAGCAAATCAAAGCATGTAAACCTAGGAAACCCTAATTTAACTAGTCTAGCCTCTATAATGCAAATGGCGTGAAGGAAACTTCTACCAATGCTGCTACTATCTCTAATAAGTGAAAATGCATGGATCTAAACTGCTTACATCATAACAGACATGTTTTTGTATTTTTCCTTTAAGTGGGTGGAATGATTATGATTGTGTGCTAATTGGGGCTTGGTTGTGCAGATGGGATGGAGAAGGAAGGAAAGCGTGGAACAGGTTGGGGAGGCTAGGTGAGGTCCCTATGGACCCTTAGCATCCATCCACCGAGGTTTTCCGCGTTCAGAAGCTCGGCAACCGAGTGAATGGCCTCCTACAGGATGTCTGCAGGGGATCCTACAGGATACTCAGAGGTTACTACAGGATAGTCCTGTAGGTCTTCTACAGGATGTTCTGTGCAATTCTACAGGATGCTCGGCCGTGAAGGTTTGAAGTGATGGAGGAGTGATGGGATGGTAGGAAGAGATATGCTTGCATGCGTGATCAAGATGGAAGAGATGGTAATGGAACGAGAAAGAGGAGTGTAAATGAAACCAAAGATTATGACTGTCACCAAACCAAAAATGCATCAATCTAAATTACTTATGCCATGAATTCAAATAGCCGATTTTATTATGAGAATGCAGCAAAGACACATAAATATAAACAAGGGAGGTACTGGGCGCTTGAGATGGGCCCAACCCCAAGAACTACAGCCTCCCAAGAGAGATTTAGAGCTGGTGCAAAGCTGGATTCATCTTTATTAACCAAGAATGAAAAGTTACATCAAAACTGTCCACAAGGAGAGCTTGAGAAAGAGCTGAAAGCAAAACTAATCCATGGCCTACAAATCGAATTACAAACTAGCTAACTAATGGCTAAAACAAAATGACTAGCTAACCAAAAATGACTAACTACCAGCTAGCTAAAAATGACTGCCTACTAGCTCCTACTAGCTGCCTACTAGCTAACCAAAATGAGGCCATAAGCTCTCTTATTTATACAAATTCGAGGACCCAACAGTCCTCCTAAAAGTTAGGGACTCGGCTGCCCAAGACTTGCAGTTAACAGCAGTCCAACTTGACTTGCTTGGCTGCCCTTGACTTGTTGATTCGGTGGCCTTTGAACTCCGAGCTGCTTGGCTGTCCTTGTGCTAATTGATTTGGTGGCCTTTGAACTCCGAGCTGATGGTGGAGAATTCGAGGTAAGGGCCCATAAATGAGGGGGACACCTTCCTACAAATCCTCTAGCTTGTTCTCCCACGAATTTGGCTGCCAAGTGCTCATTAAGACCTTCAATTTTGTCTCCAAGTTGACCAACAAGGCTACAAAAAGCACCCATTAGACTTGTTGGCATAATGACTAACCAAATTCACTCTATTAACATAAAAATAATCAAAAACATGCAATAAACAAATGAGAATGGTGGACTAAGCCAAATTAGGAAGTTGAATGAGCCCAAATAATTGTACATTTTTGGGGCTCATCAGCAGCAGCAGTTGAAGATCAGTTTCCGGATGAGCATCTCTTTGCTGTTGCTGTTCAAACACCCTGGTATGCTGATGTCGCCAATTACCTAGCAGTAGGTAAGTTACCAAAGTATCTAACCCCTAATGAACGGAAACAGATTGTCCATCGAAGTACCAGATTTTCCTGGATTGGGGGCTATTTATTTCACACAGGGGCAGACATGCAAATCAAGAGATGCGTTCGACAAGATGAAATTTTTGATATATTGAAAGCATGCCATGACCAACCATGTGGTGGACATTTTGCTGATCACAGGACTGCACATAAAGTATTACATACAGGGTATTATTGGCCCACAATTTTTAAATATGTAAAGAAATTTGTCCAAGCATGTGATAGTTGCCAGAGAGCGGGATGCCCTAGTCACTCAGATGAGATGCCTTTGAAACCACAGTTAGTCATCGAACCATTTGAGCGATGGGCCCTTGATTTCATGGGGCCAATCAGCCCACCATCAAACCAGAAAACATACATTCTAGTGGCAACAGAATATGTCACCAAGTGGGTTGAAGTAGAAGCCTTGCCTAGAGCTACAGAAGAATCTGTTATACAGTTCCTGCTCCATCTATTTGTGCGCTATGGCCTCTCTAGAGAAATAATCACAGATGGAGGGCCACAGTTTGCTGGGATCAGAATAGCGGCAACACTCAACAATTATCATGTTCAGCATAAAATGACCACCCCATATTACCCACAGGAAAATGGGCAAGTAGAAAGCAGCAACAAGATAATAGAAACGATTCTAACTAAAACAGTTGCATCACATAGACGCGATTGGGCTGCCAGACTATCAGAAGCACTGTGGGCTTATAGAACAACATGGAGAAGCACCACTGGCCACTCACCTTACCAGCTAATGTTCGGAAAGCAACCTATCTTTCCTATAGAATTTGAAATCCAGACATTACGAACATCACAAGAAATTGGGTTAGACTTAACCGAGGCACAAACTAATCGATTGCAACAGACTAATGAGCTGGATGAAATTAGGCTCTCTGCACTTCAACACACTGCCCTAATACAGCAGCAAAGAGCCAAATGGCATGATGCTCTCATAAAAAACAGAGTCTTCCATGAAGGAGACTGGGCTCTTTTATATGGCTCTAGATTTCAGGACTTCCCTGGGAAACTCCAGACTCGTTGGCTGGGACCATATGAAATTCAGAAAGTACATGAAAATGGTACCCTCACACTGATTACTATTGATGGTTCTGGGTATACCTTAAGGAAAATGTCCATCGAGTCCGTCTTTATCGCAAACCACTTACTCAGGAGTCCTTCTGCCAACAACTACGCCAAGATTCAGATATAGAGATCTTATGGGAGGAAGACAAGTCTCCTCCACTTGTAACTCACTAAGAAGTTTACTTTTCTTTACAATTTGCATATAACTGCTTGAATTATTTTTGTACATATTTTTTTTTACAACATGTTTTGATTTTTGTTGTTCCTTTTCCAAAAGGAACAACACTTTTGATTTTTGCTGTTCCTTTTCCAAAAGGAACAACACTTGTGAGTTTTGCTGTTCCTTTTCCAAAAGGAACAACACTTGTGATTTTTGCTATTCCTTTTCCAAAAGGAACAACACTTGTGAGTTTTGCTGTTCCTTTTCCAAAAGGAACATCACTTGTGATTTTTTCTGTTCCTTTCCCAAAAGGAACAACACTTGTGATTTTTGCTGTTCCTTTTCCAAAAGGAACAACACTTGTGATTTTTGCTGTTCCTTTCCCAAAAGGAACAAAACTTTTGATTTTTGCTGTTCCTTTTCCAAAAAGGAACAACACTTGAGTGTTTTTGCTGTTCCTTTCTAAAAAAGAACAACACTTGTGTGTTTTTGCTGTCTCCGAAAGAAACAACACTGTTTGATTTCTGCCGGTCTTTTTCCAAAGGAACGACACTTGTTTGATTTTGATGAACAACACCGTTGGTTTCCACTGTTCCTTTTTCCAAACAAACAGTTGTTGTTGTGCCCTTCCTTGAAAAAGCACTACTCATATGATTTAGAACATCTTGTTCCTTCTTAAGGATGCCTAGTATTAATGTTCTTTTGAGTCTTTTCGAATACAACTATCCACTTATATGATGGAAACAAAAGCACAACATACAAAAATCGGTAAATCATAAATCGCTATCCTTATAAGTAACTGCCTTGAATTGGCGAAAGGGTGCAGGGAAAAGATATGATTATTTATTACCTTTTGTTGCCATTGTTTTACTAACTCTGTTCTGATTGGTTATCCTTATCATGCTGATCCTTTTTTTACCCACTTTGATTATCATTCGGCAATAAGATCAAAG
Source organism: Pinus taeda (assembly GCA_000404065.3). Classification (NCBI taxonomy): domain Eukaryota; kingdom Viridiplantae; phylum Streptophyta; class Pinopsida; order Pinales; family Pinaceae; genus Pinus; species Pinus taeda. Next base: position 4,916 of record APFE030197975.1, on the reverse strand, counting down.
GGTCTATACCTTCCTATTGGGATATTAAGACTTCTTCCACCATTCCTACTCTTAAGGAGTGTTGAACCACCCTTTGTGTATAAACAGGAAAGGCTCTCTATTAAAAGCAAGAAAAAAGAAGCAAGCAAAGCAGTTTAAAAAAGAAAGAAAAGAAGAATTTGTCAAACTGCAGGATAGGGAGTCTCATTACGAGCTGGCCTACCATGATCATCAGGATGGAAGCGAAGTGGCATTCCCACTAGGGCAACCACACCTGGGAAATAGTCCAAAAGGTGTATCAAAATAAATAACCCTTGGAACAAGAGGTCTCACCACGAGCCAGCCTGCCCACTATTCGCTGCTTCCTCGTGAATGACACTATGACTAACTGGTTACCAAGGCTGCATAGTGGCCTACAGTTTTGACATTATATAACACTTCCTCGCATACACAAAGGACTATGGTTCCCGGGGTGAAATAAACAACTCTGCCAAGGTTATGGACACCTGTTGGCAGCAGAGCTCTGTTAATGGTATTGAAGTCGTAACCTTTACACCAATGGGTAAGGAGATTATATCCTCTTGTTTCTTATAACGTGATAATTAATTCAATTACCCAACCATATAGCGCATGACTATCTATTACTGCCAATCATTACGGAGCTATTGACAGTGACCGCATGAGACTCGCTAATTATGGCAAATGTCTTATCCTCTAACTTCCATCAACTCACCGCAATTGCTTACGTATTAAAAGTGATCTAACTTTCTACCTCAATTTCAGTAATAGGTTGTTTCTGCGGACATGGCATATTTTCATAAGCTGTTCCATAAAGGCCTCGCGGCAGAGCAGACGTTGCTCCTTTATTTGACGGCTGGGGCAGCCTATCACATTGCGGGGGGGAGGTAACCTCATCATTCCCCAGAGCACGTGTCAATCTGTTATTCGAGAAGATTTTGTACTCGAGCATAGCACGGCTCAACGGTATGATCATTTTCCATTTTTGTTTTCTTCTGCATGAGTTGCTATTCGAGGACATCTCCATTGCATATGCCGTTGCATTTGAATTTGAACGAGAAATACGCCACCAACTTCTCTGCGTTTCAACGAATAGCTGCTGTTCCTTTGAGAATTTGCAAGTGAAGCTATGGGAGGAAGATCAGTCCACCGAGAACCACAAACATTAACTGTTTCGGCTGTAGCCCGAAGAATCCTGAAGAAAGCAGGATGGTTGACCTATCTCAACCGCGTGAAGGAGTCTAATGAAACTGTAGCGGAGGAATTTTTACAGAACCTACAGGAAGAATACTCCACAGTAAGAGGAAAGCGAATAGCAGTCACTGACGACATAATAGTAAGAGTCACAGGACTACCGGTCACGGGACCAGTATGGACAATAAAGAAGGAAAGGCTACAGAAGATTGTGGAAATCTTTCAGGACGAGGGCCAGAGTTTGATAGTCTGAGGAAAGGGGGTGCTACCAGCAACGCTAGGAGAACCATGGACGGAATTGGCGAAAATTATCCAGAGCTACATTACTTGTGAGGGCAGAAAAGACGTGGTAAGACCACGACATCTGAAAGTCCTAGCTGTCTTAAAACAAAAATGTTCTATGAATTTACCTGCATTGCTAAATTCGCTATTGCATGATGCGGCACGAAGTATGAAAAAGGCATAGCACGTAGAATCTGTGGTTAGCCACCACGGATTAATTCGCTTGATAGTGAATCATAGTCTCACCCAGCAGCAGAGAAGCTGGGAAGAACTAATTGATATTATCAATAAAGGGACGACCACATCTGGACGTCCGGAAAAACAAAAACGAATTGATAGCACACCCCGACATTCAGAGAAACGAAAGCAGGACGCTTGCACAGAAGTGCAAGCTGAAAAACGAGATGAAAAACAAGCTGAGAAACAAGCTGAAAAGCAGCCTAAAAAATGACCCGGAAAGCGGAAGCATGACGCTGGTACATCTGAACAACCAGAAAAACGTAGAAAGTTGGCGAGGCTCGTAGAGTTACAAGCAGAGCTGAAGAAACCCCGGGCTCGCACGAGCCAAGCAATAGAGATCATAGATGAGCAGTCTACGGAGACAGACACAGAGGAAGAAAGCAATGAGGATATAGAGCAGTCTGCAGGGACAAAGATAGAGGAAAAAAACAGCAAGGAAACAGAGCAGTTTGCTGAGGCAGAAACAAAAGAGGAAGACGTTGAAGGGGAAGAACAGTCAACAGAAACAGAAACGGAAGAAGAAGACGTCAAGGGAGAAGAGCAGTCTGCAGAGGCAGAAACAGGTGAAGAAGAAGCAGAGCGATATGCAGGAGGAGAAGAAGAACAGGATGAGCAGACTGAAGAAGAAGGAGATGAGAAAAAAGAAGTTGAGCAGCCCGAGCAGGAGGAAAGAATGGAACAGCAGGGAGGAAGCCTAGTACAGGACCCATTAGGGGAAGATGAATTGGCCAACATTTTGGCCAATATGGGTGAATATGGCCAAACCCTGAGTCCATCCAACCTCCAGGTTGTAGAAGAAACCCAGGAGAAAGATGCATCCGAGGAAGTGCATATAGAAGAAGTAGAAGTAGAAAATTTTCCCGTTCATGATGAGAAGGTAACAGAAAATGTCGAGCAAGAACAACCGTTCCTAGTCAAAAGGCACCAGAGGAAAGTCCGGAGGAAATAAGGGCAGAAGAGGAATTGGCCCAAGAAACAACAGAGCCAAGCAAGGTTCTTACCCCGGAACAGCCACCTCAAGAAGAAAATCAGGAAATTAGCCACAGTCCAACCCACAACAAATAGTCTGTTGTTCTTTCTGAGAAGTCGATGGAGATAAGGGAATTACAAAAGGAAAAGGGGACATTGTTAAACGTAATAGTCAGGCTTCGCCAGCAGATTAGGCTTCTAAAAGCAAGGCAAAGGGGGAAAGGTTCGGCCACACCAATAAGACCCCGTAAGAACAGGAGGCGGAGGACCAGAAGCCGTCCCACTACTCAAAACCCTGATAGAAGCCAAACCGATGTTCCTAATGAAGCAGAAAGACAAATTGCTGTTCCAATTGAAACAGAAGAACAGACTGCTGTTCCATTTGAAAAGGAACAGCAGTGGGCTGGAGTTCGTGTTAAAATTGAAAAAGATGATAAGATCGTTCAGACGGAGGCACCACCTTCGGGAGTAATAAAAGTTATGAATTCAAAGCAGCGTAATAAGAAAGTCCAAGTAAAGCTCCCGGCCTCCACGGATGCATGGACAAAGGACCCAAAAACAAGAACCCTTCACCATCATTTGAAGCAGGCCCAGCAAGAAGCAGAAAAGCTCAGGGAGCAAACGGTCCCCCGTGAAAAATATGAGGAATTACAGCAGCAGTTAAGGAACGTCAACTTGTCTGAAAGCCAAGCCTTCGAAGGATGGCGAAAAGAACAAGAGAAAGTTGCCAAGGTAACCCATAGATTAGATGTAGTTATTAAACAGATGGATACCTTGCATGTAGAGCCCCTGCCAAAAACTATGCCCTGTTTCTAATGGAAAGGTACTTACAATTGAAAATTAAGGCTGTTAAGGCAGGTGCTCCCATAGAAATTAACACTGTAAATGATTTTATAAATTGCTATAAACATTATGGGCTAAAAGTTCAAAGGTTATTGTGTGAATTCTACCTGCATAACCTTGTACTAGAACACGAGACTGAGCTGAACCCTGGCCCTTTTGTTGGGGATATTCAATTACAAGCATTTTTTTCATTTGCAGTCAATCAAATTAAATGGCTTAAAGCCTACAATGCATTTCAGAGGCAAGAAAACAGATCGGATCTATGGGTAAGAGCTGAGCCTAGAGACCCAGAACAATTATGGAGAAGTCATAGAAATCTCATGAGGGCTCTAGGAGTAATTGAAGCATTAGGACCCATGCATGAAGCAATCATTCGGCAAGGGCTTGAATTATTTTTCTCTATTAAAGACCCTGCCGTTGAAGCAACTAAATTTCAATATCAAGTATCTAATCCGAACATTCAGCACAAAGAGCCATTTAAGTACGAAAATTTTAAGCTTGTTGTTAACCGTTTCCCCCTCTATGGCGAACTTGTTTTGAGGGCAGGGCCATCCTGGTTAGGATATAGGTTCCGGAGTCCAATCATTTGGCATCCTGCACCCAGATACCAAGCCCTGTATGAGATGCCCGAGGGCCAGACAAGCCATTTCTTTGATCATCTAGTTTCGCATCATGGGTGTAGGCCCCCACACGAGATTCCATATCCAGCCTACTCCCTCACTGTTCTGCATGTCAACTACAATGTTTTCATGAGGCCATGAAAAAGGGTAAGCTGGGGGGTGTGTGGAGTATCAAGGAAGGTATTTTTCGATGGTTATTTTGGTATCTCTTCATTAGAACTCAAAGGCCTTTTGCATGGGAAATTTAGATAATGATAAGGATTTATAACAAAACACGAGATATTAATGAAAAACACTGACAATCATCATTTCTATGTGCAGGAGGGAGGAAAAACGGAAGGTGGCCATTCTAAAGGTAAAAACAAGGATGAGCTAACTGCTGTCCCTTTGACGGGAGACCGGAAGCAAACCAGATCAAAACGGATCAACCCAAGAAAGGACGCGGAGATACCAGCACGGAGCAGAAAAGGAAAGAAGTGCGCAGTATTAATGATTCTGCGAATCCCTCAGGATCTTAGATCCTGAGGGATCGCTATTTTATCTATTTTCTGTATCTAGATATCTCCGCCATATTCCTTATAAAAGGGATAGCACTGTTGGCTACAGAGGAGGTTCTTTTATGTAATCTCTTTTAAGAAAGATCAGGACTATGATCTTTATGTTCTGTTGAAGACTTGAGTTCCTGTAATTTTATTTCATGCCTTAATACAGACTTGTTCACTCTTTTATCTTTGAGCTTGGATCTATCTTAAGCGGTGTACCCCTGGAGGC
>APFE030197965.1:0-24069 GCA_000404065.3 Pinus taeda | reverse complement strand
ATATTTCCAGTGATAAAGGGAAGGATGTTGAGGACAACGAAGTCCTAAATAGGTATCCTATCTTGCAACAATTTCAGGATGTGTATCCTGCAGAGATTCTAAATTTAACGCTTCACATGGAAGTGAAATTTTATATTTATTTGATGTCAGGAGCAACACCAACATCTAAGGCACCGTATAGGATGCATACTCTGGGTTGGTGGAACTGAAGTTTTAGCTTAAAGAAATTCTTCATAAGGGATACATAAGGCCAAGTGTGTTACCTTGGAGTGCACCAATGTTGTTTGTAAGGAATAAGGATGGTACTCTCATATTGTGCCTTGATTACAGGCAGTTGAATAAAGTGACTATCAAGAAAAAGTATCCATTGCCATAGATTGATGACTTGTTTGATCAGTTGAAGAGAGCAACAATGTTTTCAAAGATTGATTTGAGATTAGGATATCATCAGGCGTGAATCAAAGAAGAAGACATCTTTAAGATTGAATTTTGTATGAGGTATGGACATTATGAGTTTGTGGTGGTTCCTTTTGGCCTTACTAATGCTCCAACCACTTTCATGTGTTTGATCAACAATGTGTTGCATCCTTATCTAGACAGGTTTTTGATAGTCTTTGTTGATGATATATTGGTATATTTAAAGAATGAGGAAGGGTATGTAAATCACCTAACATCAGTGTTTAGATTATTGACAGAGCACCAATTGTATGCCAAGCTCAACAAGTGTAGTTTCTTTCAATCTCATATTCATTACCTAGATCATGTTATTTCTAAGGAAGGGAAAGTAGTGAACCGAGAAATTATCAAAGCTATCATGAAGTGGCCAACTCCAAGGAATGTGGATGAATTAAAATCATTCATGGGACTAGCACGTTACTACAAGAGGTTCATTAGGAACTTCTTAAAGATTGGCTCTCCTATTACATCCTTATAGAGAAAATGGAACAAGTTTGAATCGATAGAGGAGTGTAAAACTAGTTTTGAGCAATTGAAACATTTTCTTACAAATGCTTTGATTTTCAAGATTGTAGACCCTGATAAGGATTTTTTTGTTTGTACAAATGCATGTAAGCAAGGAATTGGTGGAGCCTTGATGCATGCAGGAAAGGTGGTTTTTTATGAATCAAGTAATATGAATGAGCACAAGTGAAACTATGTGACTCATAATCTTGAGTTGACAACGATTATTCATGTGTTGAAGATGTGGATACATTAACTCCTTAGCAGGAAGTTTGTTCTGATGAGTGATCATAGTGGACTGAGGTACTTGTTTGACCAACCCAATTTGAATGTTAGGAAAGTTAGATGGTTGTATACCCTCAATGAATTTGATTTATAGATCATGTACATTAAGGGCAAGTAGAACAAAGTTGAAGATGCTCTTAGTAGGAGAGTGCAGGTGAATCATATTTCAACTGTGATCTCTTATGGGAGAAATTTGTAGGAGTGGATCTTGGAGGTTGGAAAAGTTGATGAGAAGCACCAACAATTGAAGCACGATCGATGTGCCAGGGTGAAGTTGATAGAGATGAGATGTATCTCCTCACAACAGATGGCTTGGTCATATTTAGGAAAAAGATTTATGTACCAGATAATAGTAACCTTAAGAAGCTTATCCTGAGGGAGTTTCACATCAAGCCATATTCAAGCCACCCAGGATACCAGAAGAATTTGACAGTTATTAAGAACTTATATAATTGGTCGAACTTAAATAGAGAGTTGGTTGATTTTTTTTGCGAGTTGCTTGGCCTATCAACATGCGAAGGTTGAGTGTAAGCATCCAGTTGGTTTATTGCCACCTATTATGATTCTAGAATGGAAATGTGAGGTCATTTCGATGGACTTCATTACAGGATTTCCAAGAACACTGAAGCAACATGATTCCATCATGGTTGTGGTTGATAGGTTGAGAAAGGTAGCTCACTTCATTGTAGTGAAGTCTATGAATTCAGCTATTGAGGTAGTTCAGATCTTCACGAGACATATAGTTGGGCTGCATGGAGTTCCCAAGAATATTATATCAAATAGAGATGTCAAGTCCACTTCCAAGTTTTGGAAGGATCTGTTTGCAGGTTTGGGAGCAAAATTAGGTTTCAGTACAACTTATCATCTGCAGAAAGATGGAAACATAGAGAGGGTTAGCAGGATTCTTGAGGACATTTTGAGGATGTATGTCATGCATCAACAAAGGAAGTGGGAGGAGTATCTTCATCTAGTAGAGTTTGCATATAATAATGGGTATCAAGAATCCTTGAAGATCAGCCCAATTGAGACTCTTTATGGGTGAATTTGTAATACTCCTATGAAAATAGTGATCCAGAGAAGAGGATGTTGATTGGACCGAATATGTTGGCTGAGATGGAGCAGGAGATACAACTTATTAAAAGGAATTTAATGAAATCACGGGATAGAAAGAAGAGTTATGCGGACCAACATAGAGAATTAAAGGAGTTTTAGTTTGAGAGAATGTATACTTGTGCATTAAGCCGAAGAGGAGCTCCTTGAGGATTGGGTCATGTGCGAAGATGACACCTCGGTATTGTGGGAATTTTGAGATCCTTGAGAGGATTGGACTAGTGGCCTATAGACTTGCACTTCCACCAATAGTGAAATTCCGTGATGTTTTCCATGTTTCACTTCTTAAGAGATATGTACAGGATGTTGGTCATGTGATTGATTACTCTCTATTGTAGGTGGAACCAGAGGGAGATTTCTAACTAGTGCCACAATGCATATTGTAGTGGAAACAAATCATGTTCCAGAATCGAGCAATAGAGTAGGTTAAGGTGTAGTGGACGTACTTTGGGCCAAATGAAGCTACATGGGAGATGGTTGATGAGATGCAGGCCTTGTATACTTCCTTATTTGTTGGTTGAATATATGTGTTTTGGTTTTATATATTTTCACATGTATTGTAAATACTACAATGAGTTGTTTTATAAAGTTCCAATAATTAGTATGTTGTGAATAGTGCATCAAGTTGTGTTATGAATATCCAATAAGAATTATGGTGATCATGTTTTTAGCAGTTTGGTATATTGTAAATACTGCAATGAGTTATTTTATAAAGCTGCATAGGAAGTATGTTTTGTTGGTCATAATCGTCATAGGACACCAAGGACGGTGTTCCCCCAAGGGGGAGGTGTTTGTACAAACCTTTGGTTGATTATCCATGTAAATAAAATAAGACCAAGGTCATGGGACATGTAGTCCAAGTTCAATGGTGGGTAAAACATTATAGTGAGCATCACTTATGGTTTATTAATGGCTATGGAAATTGGAAAAGGAATTTGGCACATGAAAAATGGCAATAAATGGCATTTAATTGAGAAATAAAGGAAAACATGAGAAAATGAATATGAAGAGACAAAAATATGCATGCAAGGGAAATTAGAGAGGAAAATAAGGAAAATGAAAGAAAAAGGAAAAAAGGAAAGGAAGAGACTAGACATCAATGATAAAAAGGCATCAAAGAAATAATTCACAACTTTTTGTCAGTTTTTTGGCTTTGGATCAATTTCAGAGTGAGAGAGCTCCAAGAGAAGAGAGCAAGAAAATAATCAAAGGAAGTCAGTGGAGTACAAGGAAAAAGTTGGATCAATAGCTACAAGAAGATTACATTTCAGGTAACATGTTTCATGTCTAGATTCCTTGTTGAGATTAGGATGCATGGTGCATGCATGTGGTTCCTTGGTTATTTGTTGTCATTGGCATGGAGATTTTCCTCGATTAACAATGGTTTCATCCTCGCCTTGCCATTTCCTAGATAGCCATGATGTAGTGGGTTCCCCATTTGGATTTCATATTGGTTCTCGGGTTCCCTATAGTTGTGGGTTGAGATAGAATATTTGGATCCCTGGAACATCTTGGGTTCCATGGAGGTTGTGGGTTGAGATGGGAGATCTCTGGAACCCTGTAACACCTTGGATTCCCTGGAGGTTGTGGGCTGATATAGAATCCTTGGAGCCTTGGACTAGTTGGGAAGAGACAAATATGGTTGGTATTAGTGATTTTTGGACTAGTTAGGTGAAATCACTATGGTTGAGGGTTGAGATGGTTTTCCCTCTAGAAGCCCTAGTTGGTTATATTTCATTTTGACCCTTATGATCCCACATTCATGCTTATAATATGACGTGAGGGTGATTGGATGGAAAGGAGATTTTGGTTCAACTAATCTATGGCTGGGTGATATGTGGAAGTCCTTGACTTAGTTGGATTTTTCATATGTTAATATGAGTTATTTTCCATTGTGACCTATGAGCACTTGTGTTTATCATTGTGTTTATTTTATGTTTGATTGTTGAGGATTATATTCTAGTTATATTTTGGTTATATGCTTGGTTATATGATGTGCTCTTACTATGGATCATGTTCATGATTTGATAATTTATTGAATGGTTCATGAATTCATGGGATAACAAGCGCTATTGCAGCTAGATTGATAGGGAATTGAGCCTTCCTAATGATTCTCTGATGAATTTAAGATCCCTCAAAATTCAAATCATGATAAAGGGAAGAAGAAGGTTAAAAATTTTGCAGCTCCGGGAAGCAATGATGAAGGATTCACGAGCAAGGTTCTACCTTATCCAAGAATACATGACGACAAATCCAAGTACCCTAGCATGTTTAATGGTCATTTTTTTTTATTTTTTAACTTTGGGCATATGGATAGGGATTGCAATATGTGTGTTAGGGTTGATCCTCAAAGACATTATCAAAACCCTAGAAGCAGGTTTGTAGGATAGCAAGACAAATTTCAAACAAACTATGTGAGCATAAAGTATATGTCACTAATTCAACCGTTCAAGCCCAACATTGAAAGTTGCTAATGCCATAACTATGGGGACATATCTCATGATTGTATGTACACGATGGAATCCTCCATGAAAAGAAACCCAAACATCAGGTACAAGAAGGTTTGGAGAAGAAAGAAAAAGGATGAAGATTAAGTAAATAAAAATGTTTCTACAGTCATGTTTTCAGGATTTGTAAAACCAAACGGTCATGATGAATCAAGAGGTACATTAGACTATGACATGATTTAAGATGATCCGACCGAAGAGATAATTCATACATTATTTTGAAGAACCCAACTTGTTGACTCCATGAATATTGAACAGGGGGAGTCTAAGTACAAGTTGTGCTTTTGAAAATCTATCTTTTTCACAAGCTAGCATTTGGTAGATATGAATGGATTTCAACATTATGGAATTTTTAGTGGAGTAGTATGAAAATTTGATCCATGTTGATAGATAGAATTAAATTTGGCAATTTTTATCAAGCATAGCATGTAAGGGGAGATAGGTTGTTTAGTGCAGTAAGCATTGATCAAGGATTTTTGAAGCAGTAAGTCTCTTGAAGGAAGTCATAGGAAGGTAGGTTACCGATCCATAGAAGCAATAATATTATCAATGGAGTCACCCTTTTCCATTGATGTCAAAGGGGGAGATAAATGAGGGGAAGAAGATCGAGCCACAGAGTAAGAGGAAACAATGATCACATGAAGAGTACAAGTGTTTCCAACAATGATAAAGGGGGAGATTGTTGAATAGTCTCATCATTGATTCCAACGTTAATTAATGAACACTCTTAATATTTTTCTGGATTGCATCAAGTTGGAATCTCTAATGGAAAGATGGTTGGAAACCCTAGCTCTAGGGTTTGAATTCCTTGGACATTGGACACACCCTGCTCTTGTTGGAGATTTTTGTAGAAGAGGATCACTCAACTTGCCTTGGAGATCTTCGTCATTGGATTCTCCTTGACGTGTCGATTCTAGTGATATGTGGCATGCCACAAGATCGTTTAACATTCAAGAGATATTCTCATTTGAAGTTGAAGACCCCCACCTATGGGAAAAATCCCCAAAGCATAATGATGTGTCAAATGCTCTTTGGTCAAACAAAATTATAAAGGCATGTGGTTCTCCACCAATGATTAAATTAATTGACATTATGGGTTACCTATGTATATTTGTCTTAAATCTTAATGCATGAGTGGTTTTTCACTATGATCTCAAATCAAGTAACCCTCATAATCCAAATAAGTTTATCCAAAGGGTTTTTAGCTCGATCAAATTGAATTTTTAAATGTTTATCTCCCTCCAAAATGAAAATTTTCATTACCTCATTGAACCCTTTCCAAATCTATAAAAATAAGCTTTCATTCTTCCTCCCTGAAGGAAATTCAAATGAAAATCCCTTGAAATTATAGCTCTGAACTATTCAACCCTTAGGGGCATTGATAATATCAGAAGAGAGGCTAAGGTTTCGTTTTATGTTTTGGTTTATTTTTGGGATTCGCTTGGGTAGGTTTCTATTGCAAGCATAAGATTGATTATCCGAGGTTTGATAAACATTGTTATTCAACCCTCACTAGGGCATCAACTATGGTCTATGATATCGAAATTTTGAGATTGATTACAGACCTAGTGATAACTTTGTATAGGATATCCTATAAAAAATAATGCACAACCTTTCTAGAGTATTGTGGCCCTTTGTTAAGGCAAGGTTCCATACATAACACTATGGATTATTATGCGAATTGGTGAATAATTATGACAAAAACTCCTGTGGCCTTGTGGATAAGACATATACCATTTGGAAACTTTGAATTTACAAGTACATAAATCTCTGAGGATTGACACCAAGCCTTCAAGAATCCACAAACCTACATTCACACTATTAATTTCTCTTGGTTGGTCAAATAATCATTCATTCTTTGTGGACTTTTGATTTGCCAATGAATTAAGACGGAATGATATTTGTTTGATCTCTGCAGTTGTTTTTTGTCGCACTTGGGAATGATCTTTGTATCTCGTGAACTGTAATGTGACAAGATTGGGCCTAGGACATCATATCTATGACTATTTTGTAGTTTTTTTCAGGCCACAATAACTAACGAATATTTCCAATTAAACACTATAAATACTCTATCCTTGAAACATAACACCTCTGTGAGTATTGGTATTGTAACAACGATTTTTTTTTAAGATTGATTGAAATATTAAGGATAACAAAATTGTGGATTGACTAAGCCTAAAAACAACGAGTTGATATGAATCCTTCTCTGGCTAGTATAGCCTATGATGTGATTTCTCCAACATCCTGAAAAATATTTTGTACATAAATTTGTGAAATAATCTAACCTATACATACAAGAAGCTACAATTTAGCAATTCTCATTCCATGGAAAATTTTAGGGGCTAATATTCACAAGTGGGCTAATTTTCTATACTCTTTCCAAAGAAAAGATTCACTAATTTCTATTTTTTTTCTAAAAGTGATTCACCCAAATTTTATAGTATGAAATTATTTTACCCTAAAAATCACCAACAATTTATATAGAGACTATATATAATTATTATAAATTTGAATATTTTTACAAAAATATCTCCAAACATTTTATAGATTGCATATTATGGATTAGTGGGATTCACCAAGGTTTCTAAAATTTAATATAAATATCCATCCTTAAAATTTTCCCTCGTTAATTCTATGTAGTCATAAAATAGTTTGAATTTGAATATTCAACCCTTAGCAAATTACAAGTGGTATTGGTCCATCTATATTTGGGAACAACTTCTCTCTGTCATCCTTGTTACAAGCACTCTTTACACCGAGCAAGACATTTTTGCTAAAGTCAAGAAATACTCACATGACACGGTGCCTTCATTAAGAGTTGTGTACTTATAGGCAAGAGTCCCACAATTAATCATATGGAAGAAAGAATTTCATATCCTACAACAAGAGCATATTGTAAAGGAAGAGTAGTTTGGCAGTGAAGGGTCTTGTCTTTAATGGTTTTGAAGCAAGGGTTTCTAGATTGAAAAGGTGTGAGTGTAGAAATAAGATACCAATCAAGTATATTTAGACATATTGTTCAGTAAGAACCATACAATAGTAACTTGGAGGATGGTAGCAAATTTGATATAGACACCTTTCTTGGCAGTGATCGTGATTTGGATAGTGATTGTAGAGTCTCATGACTATTTTGTTTTTAACGTCATTTCCATACATTTTTCGTCTTTTCAGCACCATTATCAACTCAAATAAACAATGAAATAATAAATTTTGACATGGTAAGGTACTCAGATGTCTTTTTTTTTCATATTTATTAATGTGCCTTATTCATTTAAAGATTGTAATAGCTACAGAATTAACATGAATCTGTAGTTGTTTTATGATTCCAAAGCTATTTCTATGGTTTGTCGAACTCTAGTACGCCAACCAAGCAAATAAGCACATGGAAAGATAGGAATTGATCTCCTCATGGATCTCCTCCTATTCGCCCAAGCCAAATCATCAAGGAAGTTGCCCAGTGGCGTAGTCAAAGAAGAAGGTCAACACGTGGATGAATTGAGGAGCAAGAGTTCAAATCAATCACGACTCTTCGATTTTCTTTCAAAATAGAAAATCATCGAGAAGTGTTAAAATTTCTATTATCAAATTAGAATTTAAATTAGGAATTTTTTCAAGTCTTTAAGGTGAGAAAGTCTCAAAACTGTTGGGTGTATGATTTATATTATAATATATATAATATATTATATATTTATATATATATATATTATATATATATATTTATATTATATATATATATTAGTTAGATATGATATTGATATAGTATAAACCGAAAACACAAACACACAAACATAAATATAATTTGTAATTGATAGTTTGAAGCTCCATGACTCTGTTCCTTTTTAGTTAAAGGAGTATTCTCATGAATATCATGTGCAGTTAGCTCTTGAGATAGATTTATAAACCTGTTGTTTCGTGGAGGGCCCCTGCAGATAGTCTAGGTTCATTCATTTGCTTATTATTCAGTTTAGTTCATTTCATTATTTTTCTAGAATTGCATTATCGTAGTTTTATTTCTTTACTTATTTGTTTACAGATTTACATTTATTTTTTGTCAATATCAAATCATTTACATGCTTTCTAAAAGGATTGTGTACACAAATCTCCTTCCTTTCATAAGTAATTATGTTTGTTTAGATCACGTTCTTTTTGCTTTTGTTTTTCTCAAGTAAGATTGTTAATTGTAGTGCATTGATCTTAATATAGATTGCTTTATAAATTTTATCCTTGAATATAAGTAATTCTTTTTAGAGTGGAAGTAATTATCTTTCTAGAACATTAGTTTAGATAGCTCTATTTTTATCATTTTACATAGTAACTAATAATAGTCAGTAAAAGAGGATCATGATAGCTTGTTTTATTTTTCCTTTTCAAGAGTTGATTGTATTGTAAATATTTATTTTTCAATAAGAACATAGGAACAAAGAAAATCCTTAAGAAAAAACCATCCAAAATCATTATCTTAATAAACTCAAAAAGGCTTCTAGCATATATAATGCACTTGCACTTCGCAAGTTTACTAACTTCAGTCGATAATTTATGTAAGCAATTTAAGAACATTGAATTGACTAAACAATGATTCTTTTGAATAAGACAATGACTCTAAGATGTTTGACAGGGGGAGACCATACAATGATACACTTGTTGTTAGATATCATGACCGCGATCTTACTCTGACGAAGCTCACAATGATATATGATTGATATATATGCTAACACATATACACTCTTTGCAGTGATGTGTAAATAATATAACAATAAATTCTGAATGATAAGACTATCATATATGAGTTTCAGAATAAGCTCAACCTTGGTGATGATTGGAACATATTTCTTGACAAGGTTGTGCCTTTTATTGTGACATTGGATATGAGCCTAGATGTGTGAAAATGACTAGCCAAGTAGTGTGACAACGATGTGCATTGTGTACTAACCCTCTCTTGATGACAACTCTAACCTCGTGACCCTAAGTAGATGTAGCATGATATAACGGTAGTGTATGGTGATGATTGTATAATAGTGATGCTATGACATGGATGAAAAAACCTGAACATGCATGAACTTGTATATGGTAGAATACTTGTATGGCAAAACCTAGATGACTTTTGCGATAGTGACATAAGACACTTTATGTATCGAAACAAGTGGTTGTATTGAAATGATGGTTGGAATACATATTACAGGACATCTATGATAGTGGAAATAACCTCATGACTATGATGACATTCCTTGATAACAGTACCATTGTCATGGTAATGAATTTGTCATGTGACTTGTTTCTAAGACGATAAGAATAGGAAGTCACAACATATGAGGTAATGGACATGTGAGTGGTAGTAGTGAGTAAGGTGGTGGCAATAGTAAGTTTGAGTAGAGGCAGATTTGATTGGTAAATTTTGTACTACAGTTTCTCCATTGATTTAGAAGATAGGTGGGTTCAATCTAAAAAATATGAAACATCGTTCACCGACTGATTAGGGTGGTAGGTTGGTGCAAGGCAATAGAGTGGAGTCTCCTTCAAGTTGGGGCTTGAAAACACTTCAGGGTGGCACGGTGGTGTTATGGTAATTTGTAGCTTGCATTGGGTGTTGGAGCATTCCTCTAGTAGAGATTGGTGAAGAGGGTGTTGGAGCATTTGGCGGGTTAGAGCCTAAAGTCTAGGGTGTTAAAGTGTCCTTCCAGTTGCAACCGGTAAACATGTTCCTACAGGTTTGAGCCTCCTTCAATTGGAGCTGAAAACTTGATGTAAATATTTTGAAGACAAATATTAAGAAGAATTCAATGGTTTTTGTCCGAGATAAGTTTCCACCTAAAAAATATTTATGTCTACTATATCTATTGTTATGCATTTTTGAATGGTGTTGATGAATGTTTATGTTTATCTGATGCTAATAAAAATTGATGCTCTGTGAAATTAAAAATATATTAATTGATAAGAAATATTGATTTACACCCCTCTCAGTATTTCCAATAGTCCCAAATTGAAGGGACATTGAGGTGATATATTCAAGTTTGGATATGGTGAAGAAGAGAGAGTTGAGAGTTCTAAAAGGTTTGAAGCCATAACAACTCATTGACTTATTAACCCTAGATCTTTAATGAGTCCTACGAGATTTTATTTCACCATCCACCGTGTGAATATGATGTGTCTAACTAATAAGAATTTGCATGGTAGAGGTCCAATTTGTGGCCATTTGTGCTTATTGACGTTGGGGTTGTTTTATTTCTTGTTTCATATATACCTTTTCCTCTGCTTCTCTACTAAGAGTATCCTATTTTCATTTTTCTTTGTGTTGATCCATTTCCACAAGAAACTGATCCTCCTATTCAAACTCTGGGTCATGGTATATGAACTAGATCAAGATATGAATAGGGAGAGGTCCTACTATCAAATAATATACCATAGTTTGGAAAGGAGCATGGAGGATTTCTACACTAGAGCAAAGAATTTTCCAAACCACAACAAGAATAATGACTTTGGATTGCTTTGAAAAGTATAGAAGGGGGAAAGTGGTCATTAATGATGACAAGAGCTAGAACAAGTCATCACACCGTAGGATAATGTTAATAGACAATGAAGGGATTGCAAATCTGAGTTGAGAGACATGGAGCAATGGAGAAATAAGGGGTTTCATAATTTCCCTGAGAAAAACATCAAATTTGAGGTTAATAGACATATTTCATGATGTTTTTCCTTAGTGTATCATGTGAAGAGTCGACTTGAACATTTCATATAGTTGTCAACTGAGCAAAATGACAAATTCGATGTCAATTTACAAATATCAGAATGTTGAGGCTTAGTCGGTGTTTGAGCTAGAGAATAGTTTCCAAGTTTTTAGTTGTGCGATGAATTGAACGAAATGTTGACAATAAAACCATAAATTCATGAACATTGAAAAATTTACTCGAAATTTATCTTTAAATTGGTTTACAACTCAAATTCGAACAGGCTAAATTCTATTTTCATCCCGATTAATGCATAGGCCTTCAGCTTCATTGCAATTCGATTGGAATGGGAAGCTTGCTAATGAGAATAACTTATCAATTACAAGAATAAATGGTCCAAAGCCCAACCTCAAGATGCTAACATTTTGTGGTTGGCGACGATTGTAGTCAGTGTGTTGGTGGAAGGTTGGCGATGGACGACAGTTTCCAAGTGAGCGTGGTTGCGCCATCCTCAGTGGAGCTCCTCTACCATAATATGTGCTGCAAAAAATGCATGCATATATTGTAGCACAAGGTTTTTAATAGCTTAAAGGGAGCTCAATCAAAATATAGCTTGATTGAGCTCCCTTTTGCACCTGCCAAAGGAGGCTCGATCAACCTCCCTTTTGCACATGCTAAAGGAGCTCGATCATGCTCTTTTTTATATGACAATTGCATAGGGAGCTTGATTGAGATTTGGTTGGAACAAGCTCTTTCTTCCTATGATTCTTGCACATTAAAGGATTAGGGAGGTGGAAAATAGGGCTCGACCAAGATATAGATCGACCAAGCTTTCTTTTTGAAAACCCCGCCAAAAGAAAAAGGCTAGCCGATTGAGCGCCTAATTAACCACGACTTATATAGAAGCTCGATCGAGGTTTTGTTTTATAGCTCGGTTGAGAAATATTGAAGTGGTCAAATTGCTCGATCAAGTGGTAAAATATTCCTCAATCAAACACTTAACAAATGCTTGATGAAGCTTATTTTTTCTACTTTGTCTCTAGTGTACTTGCAAAAAAGTTTAACTCACCTTCGTGGGTTCACTTGTATACTATAAATATTTTAAAATATTCCTTGAAAGTTAAATCCTTACAATCTATTTAATAATTATTGATAATTAAGTTAAAATTGTAAAAGACTCATTCCAAAATAGACGCACCTATCAACACAATTTTATTAACAATTTCTTTTGTAAAACTTTTAATTAGAGATTGAACTAAATCCCAAACTCAAATCATCACCTAATATCTCTAAAACCATGAGTAAATATGTGGTATTGTCATTCATTCAATATTTTCAACCACTACAACGCCACGAAATGACTCGATATGGTCTTCTCCATTCCAATAGTTCGATGATCTCGGCATATAGCTATGACCTTCTCCATTCATTTGACCATTGTCCTCATTATTAATAACTTCATCATAGTAGATTTGAGTCAACCTCATTCATTTAATAATAGTTGTGCTACGAAATGATGCGGAGAACAATCTTTAGAGTAACCATATCACTAGGAAGTGATTTCATGACAACTACTCTGCGATGAGATCGAATAGTTAAATTGACTATACAACCATTAGCAACCATCAACAATAATTTATCATATTTAATAATTGTACTACGAAATGACGCGGAGAATGATCTTGAGAGTAATGATCTTCCTAAAGTGAGTGAGATCATACTGTTGAATTAACTAAACATCCACACTAATTTATCATATTTAATAATTGTACTACAAAATGATGTCATGATGCCCACAATGATCTTCATAGTAATGATCTTCCTAGTGATATGGTTAATGTGAATATCATTCTCCCCTTCATTTTGAAAGTGAGATCACACTATTAAATTGACTAAACTACCATCCACAATAATTTATCATATTTTAAAAGTATTAATTTTGCCTTGAATTATTAATAATAATTTTGTATAGTATTCATCTATAATAATTGTCATATTTTGAGAATATTTTTTTTATAATAATTAACATATTTTGAGAATATTAATTATATAAAAAATAATAAAATAATTTTAGAATAATAAATTTAAATGATTATTTTTTAATTTTTTTAAAATAATAATTTTAAATTTACCCTTTAGTTTTAAATTTATTTAATATTTTTTATAACTTTAAATTTATTTAATACCTTTTTAAATGCGAAAATTAACAATCTCAACTAAAATTATAAGCCAAATTCTTACCAAAAGAATAAATTACTAACTAGGCTCTTACACACCTCTGTGTGTATGCAAAATGGCTGCCCTTAAAATCCGAAGGCAATGCAGAGAGACGTTACATTTGGTAATCATCTATTAGCTTTGGGCTTTGTCTATTGAGGTGGAGTGGAAGAATTGTGGTCATTGTTGAGGTGGAGGTGGAAGAATTGCGGTCATTGTTAAGATTGATTTGAATTTTGGCAAAAAAAATAAAAATTCAACAAATTTTGTAATAACAGTATTTTGAATCATATTTTTGATAGTGGAAATGAATTTAGCTTAATCAAAAAATTTTGGGCACTCAAAATTTTGAAATTTGCCACTTAATCTAAATTTATAAAAATCTTTGTCAGATTTTATCAAAATCTTGCTTGAATTTCCACAAATTTGCCACTTAACCTAAATTTATAAAAATCTTTGTGAGATTTTATCAAAATCTTGCTTGAATTTCCACAATTTTCCTGACAAAAAAGACAATCTCATTAGACAACAGTGTTCAAGTTGTTATTCTATCATGTTTAAACCCTGACACTATCTACCCTAAAACTGTAATTGATATTAATGATAATAAAAAACAATAACCATACCAGCAGAATTGGAATTTCAGAAGAAACTAACCTTCAAATTTACCGTTACTAACTTATTTTCATGGTTTCTAGTCAGAATTTTAACAGTTTTTTAAATTTTCTTAACAATTATATACTTTTTAAAAATATATTTGACTAGCAATTCACACATCACAAACAATTTTCACATCAAATTCCACCCTATATTTTTTTATTTAGATTTGCTTTTACTCGCTTTTCCTCCAGCATCATCATGCTTAACCTGTCATTTTAAGAAAAGGCGGGCTCAGGTGGAGAAGAGGTTAACAGCCCACCTTGACAATGGGTCTACCCTTTACTTTACAAGGCCATATTAATTTTTAATGTTTAAAGGCATTCTCATTGTATGGTAATTTGGTAATTTATCTGTGTGAACTTTATAAATATCCAACCATTGTCTTACGTACGTAGCAATTTCAGTAAGTGATGTGAGCCCCTTTACGGTCCCTTCGGTATTTATATAATTGACCTGTGTAGCTGTGAGAGAATTGCAGTGAAATTACTCAGAACTTTTTTTCATTCCCTCACTTCTTGATACCATTGTTGATCGCTCCTAATTCCTTTCGCCAGCTCGTTCCCTTCATTCCTTCTGCAGCGATGTCGAATATCATTTCTTTCCTCAAAGCGAAGGTGTCGAAATTCTTCTCGTGTTTGACATCGTGTTTGAAATCACCGTGTTTGACATCACGGCCAGATGGCTCGTCTTCTTCGCTTCGACCCGCTGAACCACCCGCTCAACCAGAGTGTAAGGTCGATCCGTCTCCTATTGAAGAAGGCGGCTTACGCGCTCCATCTCCTATTGAAGAGGGTAAGGACGATCTGTCTGAAAAAGGAGGCTCTTCTTCCCTCCGACCCGCTGAACCACCCGCTGAACCAGAGTGTAAGGTCGATCCGTCTCCTATTGAAGAAGGCGGCTTACGCGTTCCGTCTCCTATTGAAGAGGGTAAGGGCGATCTGTCTGAAAAAGGAGGCTCTTCTTCCCTCCGACCCGCTGAACCACCCGCTGAACCAGAGTGTAAGGTCGATCCGTCTCCTATTGAAGAAGGCGGCTTACGCGCTCCGTCTCCTATTGAAGAGGGTAAGGGCGATCTGTCTGAAAAAGGAGGCTCTTCTTCCCTCCGACCCGCTGAACCACCCGCTCAACCAGAGTGTATGGTCGATCCGTCTCCTATTGAAGAAGGCGGCTTACGCGCTCCGTCTCCTATTGAAGAGGGTAAGGGCGATCTGTCTGAAAAAGGAGCCTCCCTCCTACGCGCTCCGTCTCCTATTGAAGAGGGTAAGGGCGATCGGTCTGAAAAAGGAGGCTCCCTACGCGCTCCATTAGAAGGTGATGGCTCTTCCTCTTCCAGCGTTTCAAAGCCGTCCGATCTTATTACCAGCATTAAGGAAGCTGCTGGAACCGCAATTGACGGGAAAGAAGGCAACGTGAATCTGGATGAACTTATCAAGTATATAAGTGAGCTCTTGGAAGTACTTAAGGTAATTTTAGATAGATTTATTCATAGGATGGGAATATTTTGAAATTAAACTGATAATAAGGAGGTTTATGGGTCTTATTCAAGTATTTCTATCCGATTTCAGATTATGAATTTTTTTTAAAGTTAAACTGATAATAGAGAAATTTTCAATCAGTGTAAGTTGAGGATATGTTGCACTGTTCTGTAAATTTGCAATCATTCTATCCTATTATGTAAATCGGAATTATATTAGATTTAGTTTTGTTAGTATGTGATGACCTGAAAAATTAAATATATCGCATTTCCATGTTTTCCTTAGGAAAAATCGTCAAAGAAAAAATTGAAATCTCCGACACGGACATACAAGTTTTGGTCTAGGATCAGCTCAAAGGACTTGTTGAGCTTGAAGGAGTTCTTCACGGGGGTAAAAGAGTTTGCTTCCGCAGTGGTACGTTTCAAACCTCACAGTCGAATTTTATATTGAACGAAACAATGAATCTGAGATTAAGAAAAGCTTTGTTTTTTCCCTCACTGTAATTAATATCAAATCTAAATTCCGTTCAGAAAGAAATTATTCCGTCTCAAGGTTCCAGTGCAGCAAAGACTGTCGTTGTCGATCTCTTAAAAGGAATAGGGCACGCAAGCTTGGCTACTGCTGCTCTTGTTGTAGTCGCTACAATTTTGGAAAGATTTCAAAATGTTTCTGATATCAAAGAGGAGTGCCTGAGTCTGTTGGACGAAATGAACGAGTTGGCCAAACATGTTAGGGAGCTTCAAGAAGAGCCTGGGTTGGATGAACAGATGGAGGGTCCAATCAGAAAGGCAACCGAGCTGATACTGGAAGCCTCTATACTGTGCTGCACCCAAATAGACTCTTCAAGGGTTTCCAGGTGAGTAACCCATTCTCAAATTAAACATTGTGTTTAAATGGATGTTGATATGTATATGTTGTGGAGGCCTCTTTGTTCATCGAATTTTACTCGTTGCAGATTTTTCTTAACGTCCGAGAACAAGAAAGACCTGCTTACATATCGAGAGGAGTTGAGAAAAATGTACAGAGTTATGGACAACAGGATGAGTCTGTGTCTTTTTAGAGCCAATAGGCCACGTCGGCAAAAGCCAGTACACATAGAATACCCTACAAATGCAGGTAAGTTGTAGCAGGTATTAACATTTATTTGTATGTTTATATGGGATTATTGTTTTACTGTTTCTGAAAGTGGTGTGATATAGTTGATGTTTTAATATTGTTAAAACAGTTGGAATTGAAGACCCGTTGGACAAAGTTATAGAACTTCTGGACTGGAGAAGTGAGGAAAAAGCAATAGCAGTTGTTATCCATGGGTTTGGGGGAATGGGAAAGACCACCCTTGCCAATGCTGTGTATGCAACACTATTTGATCAAAATAATATAAAAGGATGTAAATACGCCATGGTTAGACTGTTTGACACCATAGCAACGACTCCAAATGTAATAGAGTTACAAAAATATATAATAAAAGATCTGAGGACGGGAACAAACAAAGATGAAGACGCTATGCCAGATATTAGAACATTTGAGCAAGGGCAGCATGAAATTGGCCTCTTGCTAAAAGAGGAAGTGGCTTTCATTTTTATTGACAATGTTTTGCTCCGAAAGAAGGTTGAAGAAGGCCGAGATGCACTCGAACAGCTTCTACCTCAGAATATGGGGATTGCAAAAAAACTGAGGTTGCTTATCACTGCACGAGATAGAAATGCAGTGAGAATGCGCGAAGAGCAAGGAATACAAACAAAATTCTATGCTATTGAAAGCCTTGTGGATGAAAAGGCAATGGAGCTTGTCAAGCAAAAACTGGGGGATAAGGAGAAGCAATTGCATTCCAGCGAAATGAACGATATAGTCAAGGCATGTGGAGGAATTCCAAAGCTTTTGACTGTTGTAGCAGGATTCATAAGTTCCGAAGAAAATGCAAAAAATGCTTATAGAACAGTGATGGAAGAGAGCAAAAAAAATTGGAAGGGTGAAATTGGGGAAAATATAGAGTGCTACGTTTTTGCCTACGAAAATCTTGAAAATAGTTTGAGAGATCCATTTTTGGATATTTGTTCATTTTTTCAAGGTTGGGACTGGGAAGCACTTTCAAATATTGTGGGAGAACAAGCACTGAAAAAGCTAGAAAAAAGAGCGCTTGTCACGCAAGATGTGAAAAGCATGACTGCACGAGTGCACGATATCATCCTGAAAATTGGTCTCCAGAAGTCAGAGGGAGAAAGATTCAGATTCACCAGTGCAAGTGAAATTCAAGACTTCTTCGATCAGAAGAAAGATGAGGTACGCAATCTGTCAACTCATAAATATATGTCATGTACAGTTAATTTGTTTCAAAATATGTCTCTTGATTCAGATGACTGAGAAATATTTAATAAAAATGTAGGACCTTCGAAAGATCAAAGGCATATGGTCGAGTGAAAACAAGGATCCATTGTATATACCCGCATCAAAACTCGACTTGATGTGTAAATCTTTAAGAGTTCTTACACTTGGGCGCTTAACAGATGTAGATGTCAAATGTAAAGAAATATTTGAAAAGCTGGTTTTTTTCAGTGCGGAAGATTCCGATCTTCCTTTTGATGTGTCAAAGTTAAAGGGCTTCAAGGAGTTGAGACATCTACGTTTCAAACCTGCAGATTTACAAAATCTAAGTCAGGCAAGTTTACTTCAAATATTTGGTCCTCGTTATTTCTCTTCTCAATTTTCTTGGAATATCTATAAATCTATATCGCGCGCAGTTTTATTAGTTTTAATGATGTGAGAATAACTTTCAGATATGCTTAATTTTCAGATGCCCTCCAATCTTATACACATCGATTTAAATTTAAATTCTCCCGGCTTCCATATCTCTTCCAATTGTATTCAGCAAGTCAGCAATTTGCGAGTACTGAGACTCGAGAATGCACAGCTGAAAAGATTGCCTCATGAGTTAGGAGATGTGGTAAATGGTTTGCGGGAATTAAGACTTTCAAAATGTAAATATCTAGAGGAATTACCGGAATCTATTTCAAAGCTTGGATCTCTAAGAGAGTTGAACCTTTTTTACTGTTCTGGATTGAGGCAGCTGCCAACAGATTTGGGATCATTGAATTATGATCTGCAAAAACTCGATTTGAGGTACTGCGAAAGACTGGAAGCGCTTCCTAGTAGTCTTGAAAATCTTAAATCATTGCAAGAACTTTATTTGAGCGGGTGCAAGAGTCTAAAAGCCTTCCAGTCTTGAGGAACTTTCATCATTGAGAGTATTGTCCTTAGCCAATTGTACAAGCCTAAAAGATCTCCCTTATGGCATAGGAAAGTTAACATCCCTTGTTAACCTTAGTCTATGTGATTGTACGAAACTAAGCAGTGTCCCTGACAGCATTGGGCAGTTGAAGTTGGACTCCATCGACTTAAGTTCGGCCGATTTAAAAGAACTACCCGATGGGTTTTGCAACCTCTCCTTTATAACAGAACTTACAATGCATAGCTGCGGTCGCCTAGAGAAACTTCCAGAAAGTTTCAGCCAACTCAAGTACTTGGAGAAGTTGGATTTATCAAGGTGCACGAGTCTTGAAGAATTATGTAGAGACTTCAAATGTCTCTCATCACTACGAGTTCTATCGCTGCAGCAGTGCAGAGTGTTAAAGAAGCTTCCAGAAAGTTTCGGCCAACTCAAGTGCTTGGAGAAGTTGGATTTATCATGGTGCACGAGCCTTGAAGAATTATGTGAAGACTTCAAATGTCTCTCATCACTGCAAGATCTATCACTGGATAACTGCGAAGTGCTAAAGAAGCTCCCCGAGGATTTCGATTTTCTCACCTCATTGCAAACTCTGTATCTAACGAATTGCTATATGCTGGAAGGGAAATGGATGGAGAGCATGGTAAAGATGAAAACACTACAGGTTTTGGTCATTATAGGAAGCACGTTGTTGGAGGAGAGATGGGAAGAAATTCAAAGACAATGGGATCAATCATGGTCTTGTGCAGTGCATACGCGGCAGGTAATCCACATTTTAAAACATGTTTTCCTTTTCTGCGTCATAATCAACTCTTCTTATGTTTAGATCCTAAAAACGTATAATACTGGAGAAAATCGCTAAGCATGTACATTACTTTTCCTTTCCACTCACTTTAGTTTTTTTCTTCAGGGTGTCTCAAATAAAGAGAATGTTCTAAAACAGTCGCAATCAGAATTTGATCGCCTTCTGATTAATGGACGAGGAGAGCCAGTCCATATATCTGATCTTCCTCTGGACACCCTGCTGCTTGTTCTGTTCGATGGCCGAGACTCTTTCGATCCTGATTCTACATTCTCTTTAATTGAGGAGAGGATAGATGATATTCAAGCAAATTTGGTCCTGGTTTACTTTGGCAAACATTTTAATGAATTTCCTGAGAAAGTGGCGAATAAAATTGTGGGCCATGCTCCTGCTAACGCGAAAGCTCAAGCATTGTTTCGAAAACTGTTCGTAGCAGCTGAGATGTATAGTCTTGATTCGTTCTTGACCTCCAGTTTTGAGATGAGTGCGAAGGTTGTCAGTGACGAAAAAGGTTATAAATACCTTTCTTGTTGGGAACTTTTATCAGACGAGTCAACGGAGGAATTGGTGGTGAAGAATGGCGGAAAATACCTGAAATTGAAGCAACTAGTAGAAAGTCCCCGAGAGAATCATATAGAGTTGTTAAGAGAGCTCTTCGGAAGTGGAGAAGAGGAAAGTTCTCTGGTTTTTCTGCAGAGTGGTGCATTAACTCAGGTATTAAGTCGTATATTTTGTTGATAATTAAAATATCTTACAAATATTTATCTTACAAACAAATTTTAACTACCCTTTATTTTGTTGTTGTTCATGTGAAAATTGTAGGTGGGAGTGAAGGAATTGAAAGGAAAAAAGATTTTATTATATATCAGGCCGGCCGACATCTGTTATGATATTCCTCTTCTATCTCTAGTGGAGATGTATCTTGCAGAAAAAGATAGATTTAATTTTGAAATAATAACAATTCCAATAACCGACGAAGATACACAATTGGATGTATGTAAGAAGTTTTCGAGAGAGGTTCCTTGGTTGGTCATCCAAGATCCGCGGCAGCTGACGAATGCAAAAAAGTATTTTCTTCTTAACGAAGCTGAAGTAAAGGAGGAAGAGGACATGTGGATCTGGGACAGGTGGCACCCGAACATAATGAGGATAATAGAAAGCAACGGGACAATGGCAGCGCATAACCCTGGGAGAATATTGCGCATGGTAAACGCATGGGGGACAGAAGCTTATCCTTTCACGGAGGAAAAATACGAGGAATTGATGGAAAAAGAAGTGAGAGAGATGAAGAGTATGCCTAATCTATGGTTTCTTTTTAAGCATTTGGAAAGTGTATCGGAGCAGGTAAGTGATTATTTGTTTGTTTCAAATGATTCTGTCATTCATTCATTTTTATTTTTAACATATATATATATATATATTTTTTTAACATTTTTATTTCCAACGCATTTCTATTTAACATTATTTTATTTTTATCCTTATTTTCAACACTTTTGCTTGTGTTGTGGTTGAGGATGAAAAGGTGAAAAGGGCAATGAGTGAGCAAAAGATGATATGCTTATATACCTCCGACAACACGGAGTTTACAAATTCCATAAACAATGTGTTGATGGAGTGGAGGGATAGCATTTACATTATGTATATTCCTAAACTTGAATTCTCGGATGAGGATGAGGATGAGCTTGAGCAATCTCTACACTTCCCATGCAAATTATTGGAGATGCAGGGGATGTCTTTGTTAAATTTATCTGAGCATGAAGTTATGCGATTTTGGGCACGTATTTCCTTAGTTCGAGAAACAAGGGCTGAAATAGATGATAAGGATGAGGAGCTAAATAAAATTTATTCTTTGTTGGATTTTATTTATCCAAGGGAAAAGAGGCATAGTTATTTATGGATGGTTATAATGGACGAAGATGGAAATTTAATAACAGAGAAAGGAAAAGAAATAGTAGAATTATTATGTGAAGAACATCAAAATGGCAAAGCAAAAGAATTGATGAAACAATTGATGAAAGGTACTAAAGAAAGTCGGAAGGAGATTTTGGTTGAATTGAAGCAATTGTTTGTTGATGATGATGCTGATGATGAAGCTGATAATGATGACACTAAAGATGATGATGATGATGATGTTGATGATGATGTTGATGCTGATGCTGATGATGCTGATGCTGAAGATGATGCTGTTGATGCTGCTCATAACAACCTTCCCAAGGAGAACAGAGCCCCTTGTAAATAATACCCTACTTTATAAATGTGTATTGAACAACTTCCCACCCTTCAAGAGGCAAGGAATCACCATTACTCATTTTCAGTTGTTATAATTAATAGCAACTTCCAACCCTTCAAGAGGCAAAGGCACCATTACTCATTTTGAGTTGTTATAATATATAGTTATTGGTTTATACCATGTAATTATATTTTTCCAACCTTCTTTTTTAGCTCGGGGACTATTATGTGTATTTGATGAGACCAATTTTATTGGTATAAAAAGTCCAATTAGTTATAATAAAAGACATTTTATATTTGAGATTATTCATATTTTTATTTCAATAAATTTTTATTTTTATATGTACATTTTATTTCTTCAGTAAACTTAATTTGTTATTTTAGTTTCTACATTTTATTTCTTAATCATCTTTTTCCTAAATCAATGTTCTAAAAAAAATTATATCTACATTGTTTAATAATGTAATATTGAAATTTTATAAAAGTAAATTAAGAGCTTTTTAAAATAGTTATTCATTATTATTTTTTTCTATGAATTGACTGTTTTAATAGTGAAATAATTAAGTATAGCTCTCTTGTTATGACTTGTAAAAGTTATATATAGGTAAGAATTTTTTAATTTCAATTATTTTTTATACATAAAACTTTTATAAATTTTATCTAAAATGGAAATATTTTTAGATATACTGAAATGATTTCTTGTTATCCAATTTTTCCTCTTGTCAAACTCTATATTAAATAGGAAAATAATCACACAATTTTATGATATTAAACTATAAATAAAATCATTTTAAAATAATAAAAATAATTAATACACCATGTTTATAACTTTAGTATGAATTAATTTAAAATAAAAATTAATATTAACATTTCTAATTTAATTAGAATAATATAAAGTAATGAGATACTTGCATAAAATAAAATTAAATAAATAAAATAATTTTTTAATTAATTTACAATATAGTATAATTTAATTCTATTATAAATTCAGTCAATTAAATTTAAAATGACTATCAAATAAATATAATATAACATGGTGACAAGGTTTAGAGCTTTGAGCCTATCACCCTCCACCTCATAATTCTTTATTAAATGGCGTTGGTACATTGATGGTGGTTTGCATACATGAGGATGGACTTTGCATACATGAGCATGGTGAATATACAACTTTGCATGCATGAGCATGGAAATATACCATTGGTGAATATACAACTGATGGGTTTTTGAGTGGTGATGGTTTGTTGTTTCATGGGCATTCTATGGTCTTATTTTCAGTGGGGTGGTGGTTTAAGTTAGGCCCCTGGGGACTTTCTTTTGTGGCTCATGAGCTCTCTCTTGTGGCTCTTTAAGGTGTTAGTATAACACAACCTGTGTCAATTTATATAATGTGGTTTTATTGTGGTTTCAATGTATCTTTGTTTAGGGGAGGGATTACACCTCACAATGCCCAAATGTAATGGTTTTTTGTATATAGGTAATGTTCAATGGCTCATACAAGTGACAAAGGTTGAGATCTCAGCCTTTTAAAGCTCCCTCTACACAAATATTGTTATCTATGTATTGCAATTCACTTGAAGAGTAAAATGTAAAAAAAAGAAAAACATTATTTGAATTAATTTAAAAGAGCATAAACGCAATTTAACACAATAGTGTAACATAATATTAATTCAATAAAATAAAACTGACATAAATATATATTACTATATACAACAAAATTAATTAAATTATCATATAAACATAATATAACAGCTTAAATTAAACATAATAAATATATTTAATAGAATAGTATTTAAATTAATTTAACATAGTATAAAAACAATTTAATGCAATAAATTATAGCATAAAGAAATACAATTATAATTATTATATGATTTACATAACATAAATTAATTAAAAATAAAATTATTGTGATCAAAAGTCAAATTAAAGTACATAATTA